>CM072148.1:25186851-25209419 GCA_036850595.1 Rhyacichthys aspro
ACCCCAAAAGTATTCTTATATAGACATCTCTTGTGTCATATGTTCAGTGTGAGTGAGTGTCCCCAATTGGCTAAAAGTCATGTGTGTGAGGGTTCAGAATGACCCCAAAAGTAATCCTATATAGAGATCTCCTGTATCATATGTTCAGTGTGAATGAGGGTCCCCAATTGGCTAAAAGTCGTGTGTGTGAAGGTTCAGAACGACCCCAAAAGTATTCTTATATAGACATCTCTTGTGTCATATGTTCAGTGTGAGTGAGTGTCCCCAATTGGCTAAAGGTCATGTGTGTGAGGGTTCAGAATGACCCCAAAAGTATTCAAATATGGAAAAAACTGGTGTCAGTGTAGACTCTGTCATGTTGCATTGAAAACTATAATGAAAAAGAATCACAATGTTGCATAAATATAGTTGTGCAGTCAGATTTTTTAACTACTTGAACATCCCTAGTGAGAATTGAATCATATAATGGTTTAGAGGTGTCAAAGACTCATGAATAAATTAGTAAATAAGTGAGCCTTTAGTATGTTTTCTCATTTGATCAGATTAATATTCAGACTGAAGTGTTAACCTTATGTTCTCTGTGATTGGGAAACACTACTGGGAGGCCATTATTACATTTCAATTAATCACTCAGCCTAAACGACATGTCTATATTTCAAAATATGCTCAGTATGTAGTATGTTGTATTTCAGTATAAAGATTTAAGTCAACATATGATATTTGACATAAGGTAACATAAGGACATATGGTAAGGCCTGTTTTTAAGGAACACAGGTTGCATATTATTATAAAGTGCAGGATTTGTGGCTCCTTGAGCAGGTATCTTTATGTAGCTTTTTACTTGTTGCCCCAGTAGCCCCAAGTATTGAAACGTGTGCTGAAGTTGCAGCATGTGAATAATTGTCCCCAATTGACTAAATGTTGCGTGTGTGAGGTTAAGAAGAACCCCAAAAGTATTCTTATATAAACATCTCTAGTGTCATATGTTCAGTGTGAGTGAGTGTCCCCAATTGGCTAAAAGTTGTGCGTGTGAGGGTTCAGAACGACCCCAAAAGTATTCAAATATGAAAAAACTGGTGTCAGTGTAGACTTTACTGTTAGACTGCATTTAAACCTATAATATAAAAGAATCACAATGTTGCATAAAAGACCAAAAGCCTAGCCTGAGGTGTCAAAGACTCATGAATAAATTAGTAAATAAGTGAGCCTTTAGTATGTTTTCTTATTTGGACAAACTAATATTCATACTGTTTATTTATGTTTATGAAGTGTTTATTTCATTTGATATCCTTTTTTCAGGAAAAGTCTCCACCTGATGTCACTGAACAGGTGACAAGTGATGATGACAGACCTGAGGTATGAGTTTGAAAGTTACTACATTAACTGTAATTTGCCAAATGCAAAATACAATGTATAACCTTATGATGTCTGTGATTGGGAAACACTACCGAGAGGCCCTTATTAAATTTGAATTAATGGTGGCGTATTTATAGATTAGATAGATACTTTAGATCAGAGTTAGGCAACCACCGTCCCACGGGAACATTCTGGCCAGTAATTTCTGGCCTGCCAGATGATTTTAAAATTTGATTGATTACATTATAGGACTGTGAGTCCCAAAGGTAACATCCAGTTATCCCAAAGCTGAACCCACCTCTACCTAGAAATGTTTGTAATATAATATTTATTACTATCTGCGTCTTACTAAGACACATACTTTGACTCTGAACTGGCGCACCCTGCCCTGGGAGCGCCAACTCAGTTATTCACTCATTAATTTCAGAGTCCAACACATTAATAGCAATATTTCTAATGAATCGAGTATTCTTATTGTATCTTCCTGCTGCAGCTTGTCATTGTGCTATATAGCTCTAAAAAGATGTTATATTTCTTCATTTGACTTCATCTTAATAGCTCCTGGTTAAGGTGGTGGTCAGGGGCAGGACTGTTCAATTCAAAATCTTGGCACAAAAGTCTGTGTGGCAATAAGTTCACCTGGTGTACTAGTCACCTGAGTCCTGTGAAAGTAATAAAGCCCTCATCTGTACACGTAACAGCAACCTGTGACTCCTCTCATGCCTCACGCAAACAAACAATTCAGCAGCACTTAGCTCATCTCAGTCCTGAACATTCCTGATGCGGTGCGTAATAACGTGTGGTGCGGCTATGTGAGTCTGTCCACGTCCTCCAGTCTAGTCTGTCATCAAGCTGCAGGCCCAGGTATCTCTAGGTCTTAGCAAACTCCACGCTGATGCCCTCAATGGATATTGGCTGCAGGTGTAGCCTGGGTTTCCTAAAGTCCACCACTATCTCCTTGGTTTTGAAATCGCCTAATTTGAATTGACCTAAAGGGCAATATGTCCTGGATCACTGAGAACCTCCACATCTATTTTATTTGTATACCTTTAAAAAAATTACTAATGAACTGTTGAGATGACATTACCATGTTTTTCTTTTTCTTCATAGACAGACGCAGCAACCCAAATAGAAAGTGGGAGGAGGCTGGGTCACACGCAGTGGAAAGGCAAATGATGCACTTCATTAATACATGCAGAGTACCTTAAAAAGAAAGGCCTCTGCCTTTCAAAATAACTGTCCTTTTTCTTGGAATAATTTGCAAATCTCAAAATACACTTTTTATTTACATATCAGGTGTTGAAACTGAGCCTGAGAATTTATTATTTCATGTAAAATAATAGCTCTTATTGAATTTGATGCAGCAACCCATCTCAAAAAAGTTGGGACAATAGGCTAGGAAGTGATGCTAAAAAAAGGAGCATCTGGCACAGTGTTTATTAAGCTTTAGTTTTATTCTTTTGACTAAAATGCAATTCAGTTTTAGTCATAATTTAGTCATCTAATCCTTATTAGATTTAGTCGACTAAATAGCATACAAATTTGGTCGACTGTATCTACAGTTTGTTTGTTTCAGACTAGGAATACAAGTAGCATTTTCTCTCAGAAGTAAAGATGGGCTGAGATTCACCAATCATTCATCAAAAATGTTTGACATTTCATGTGTTTTCTGAGATGTTTTTTTGTTCTGTAGATGATAGAATCTAGTTGTAATTTTACATTTTTCTGAGGTTGTTTCAGAATTTTTAGATACTTTTTTTCTGATTGATGAACTTCTGCCCATCTTTACTTCTGAGAAACACTGTGTTTTTAAAATGCTCCATTTATACCCTGTCTATGGAAGGCCGTTTGAGGATTTACTCTGATATCACCAATATCACCCTTTTTTGGCCACTAGCGCTACTACTACTAGTATAAATTAGGTACACTTGTACTACTAATGAGGAATTTGGCATCTACTAGTACTGCTAATAGACATTTTTGATTTTAATTGTAAGACAGTCATGTTACTGACCCCTTGACAATAACCCCAATTAGTTGTCAAATGCTACTCAACTGACGTTTACAGTCGTTTTTGCCATTTCATATCCCATCTTTTTTAAAATGTGCTGCATCAAATTCAAAGTCAGAATGGTCCAAAAGTGTTTATGTCTTACTTGTTTTTTTTTACTAAAATGGTGTTTATACATCAGAGTCCAGAGTTCGGTTCTGTTCTAAACCCGTGTGAGCTTCGGGAAGCAAGCTGTTTGTGGCTCAACGTTTTCCATGTTCATTATGCTTCAATTTGAAGTAAAGTTAAGCTAAGAGAAAAGACTAAATCTTTGTGTCTTTATTTTTTTGCAGATCTTTGTTCATTGTGTCTTGGTGGATTAAATCAAAAAGAAGGCACTAACACTTTCAATAGTGAGCTAATAGAAGTAGTAATATATTTATAGGTTTGGAAATAATTAGTAATATAAATTATCTGTACATATAATGGTAATATTTTGATTTCAAATGGTAGTACAATTACAGTTGTGTAAAGGAAAATTATGAAGGAGTGACATAATAAGGATGACTGATGAGAAAAAACCTAAATGTTACTTTATATTCCATCAGTTCTTTCTAATTAATACTATTGTGAAACACATGTATGATATGACACAAACATATAAAACAGCTCATAAGCTCTGTCCCCAAAGTTGAGTCAAGGACCCATTTGTGACATTTGTCAATCTGTGTATTTGTGTATTGCAAAAGTCCTCAAAAATGACCTAAAATTTCTTGTCCTCAATCCAATGGCCTTAATTCGGCCGTAAGTAAAGTTGTTTCAAACAATCTCATGTATCCAAGTGAAGTGAAGTGAAGTGAAGTATATTCATCCCATTATTATTTTGTGACTGGAAGAACATACAAACAATATTTGAATTTCAAAGACTGGGGAATATGTGTTTGGAATATATGTTTTTGTTTTTCATTACAAAGAAGGAGACGTAACTTTTAGGTAAATTGATGACGAAATATCAATTTTAAAAATGTATAACTTGATACTGTAGATCTTCAGAAATATCACAGATGCCATTCACTATTAGTTTTAGTGTGTGAAGTATAGGTAAAAAATATAATAATGCCCAGCTGTTGTAGATCATCATTAGCACTTTTTGAGGAGTCTATTTGAGGACATATGCATGGTGGAATGGTGGAATATAGCCTGCAGTCCAGCTTCAGAGTTGTCCTAAATCTTTTAACAGAAATGTAAAATGGGTTGTTGTTGGGCTGTGCAATGGGACAATATTAGATCATGTTATGATTTGTCATGTTATATGTAAATTTGGAGTAAATTGTTGTATTGTGCACTATGTATTATGCTACAGTGCACTGCGTTCTATGCCATTCCTCAGAATTTAGTAAAGTCAAACAGATAAGCTTATCAGAGGGAACTGTGGGTGTACCTCTGTCGCAGTCGACCCATCCCCTCCATCCAAAAGAATACCTATGTAGGAGCATAACTGACACATTTATTGGAATTGAACTTTTTTGACTATTTTATGAGTAGACATTTAATGACATTTGTTTTTTGTCACAGTTAAATATATGCTGGTCACAACTTATAACTACACAACCTACACTATTCCTCTTCTCTGCTAAGAAGATATGTTTTACCCAAATCTGCTCTGCTCAGATACCCACCCCTTTGCTGCTTTGCCGCTGAGTGCTACGATGATGGTCCAAGTCTAAGTCTGAGGTTAGCCCAAGTCAGAGTGGAGTCATTGAAGTTTATGCTCACGAGATCCTAAAATGAGGCCAATGACTTGACTGTAGTCCCAAGTCCATGACTAAAGCACTTAATCTCTGGTACACAAGAGTTCTCTCATTGAGCATTTCAATTGCTTGTAGTTTCATGATTTTTGATACAGTCCAACCAGTTTTAGCGATCTATTAATACAGCTATCAACCTTTGTCCCCAAAGGAAAGTCAGGTACTCATTTGTGACATTTATCATTCTGTGTATTTGTGTACAACCAAAGTCCTCAAAAGTGTCCTTAAAATTCTTTGTCCCCAATCTAGGGGTTTAAATTCTGAAGGAACAAAAGTTGTTTGAATCTAAAATCTCAAGTGATTTTCATTATGTGGGCTGTCCAAATGACATATTCTACCTGTTATTATCTTTCTAAACCATTCAGAAAGTGCTGTCCTCAAAGGTGGGGTTTAGAGTTGGCGCCCCCAAAAATGGCCTAAGCGAGTATACGTGTGTGTGTGTGTGTGTGTGTGTGTGTGTGTGTGTGTGTGTGTGTGTGTGTGTGTGTGTGTGTGCGTGTGGTGGTGTGTGTGTATGTGTGTGGGGGTGGGGGGGGTGAAGGTCTGTGTGCCAGTGTGAAGGTCTGTTGTGTCTGCATGTGGAGTCAGTGAGGCCAGTGGCTTGTGTAACCCGCACTTCCTGAAACACTTTTGGTTTGGATGAACTATTTCCTGTCTGGCCGCGGTCCTGACTTCCTTAAACAGCGGGGTCATCGAGGTCACTTCCCTCCTCCGCTCCTCGTGTGGCTGTGGCGTGTTCATGTCGGCGCTTCTCGGCAAACTAGACGAACAGTTTGTGGGCTAGAACTGAATCTTTGTCCACTCATCAACGGTGAGTTGTTGGGCATCTTTCGGTGTCTTGGTTGTATGGGTAGTAAGTATGGTTGGGTTGCTGACTAGTGATAAGCGTCTTTGTTTCCCTGCGACGCTATCCGGCCCATTCAAAACTATGTAGGCCCCAAGCTAAATTAAGACTCTTCGGTTGCGCTGGCAGAAATTAAAACACAGCATTTATTGTTCGAATACTAAACACAATTATAGTTCTGATCAAGCCGAATGGTAGATAACCAACTGGGCTATTGAAATCAGTCGTCCATTTGGTCAATTTGAATCGACTTATTTTAGTTTAATAACTTTTTGCACTAAAGCTAAAGCGGCTATAAGCTTCTATTTTGTTTCTTCTCGATTATGAATGAACTGACGTAGCTACGATAATTGATCTAGATTTGTTGCGCAACTCTAATAATTAAACCAAGCATCTGCTTGCGTATTTTGTTCTTTATTGAATAGTTTCATCTATTCATTTAATACTTTTGATTATTTAAGTGTTTCGATATGTGAGACAAAGGAAAAGTGCACTTGTTTGTTGAATGAATTAACAGTTTTGTTGAATGATTTGTGACAGTGTTTGATAGTCACATGATGTATGTCACATGATTAATGTATAGCTGATTGATAAATGATTAATTCAATTTCAACTTGATAAAATGTTTCACCTGTTGTCTGCATATGTATATATGTACCCTATACATATTATACATATGCAGATATTTGTTTACAAAACAAATGTTTATTTATGTTTTTGACCTTTTATAGGTCAGGTTTTTTTGTGGAATTCAAAAGAACTGCGTAACAAACTGCAAGTCTTGAACTCCTCTTCAGATGGCGAGCTTCCAACGATCTACCAATGTGGTAGGACAAAAATGACACTTAAACCCTCTGCTGTCCCTTCTCGCGGACTAATGGAGTGTTATTGAACAATTGCTTCAAAAATGGAATTGCAAATATGAACTGGACTCTGAACTCTTGGAACAAAACCTGGAAATACTAAAGAATACTTGAACTGTCTGTTATTTCTCATGCTCATTTGATATTATTATTATTGTTTGTCTTTGTACTGTTTTGTTTTATCATTTAATCAATATATCTAATTTAAACTTAACCCTTAACCAACTGACTCCTTTTATTCACACCTCGGGCTCCTTTATGAACCAGCCTTCTGATGCTACCAAATAATAATTCTTAAAAAAATGATTTACAGAGGTCGTAGTCAAGTCATCCTAGCCTACAGGTGTTAGACTTGGCCTTGAAGAGATATCACAGATGCGCAGGGCGGGGGGCAGATAGGATCCGCTGCATGCTTACATTCCACAAGGGGATAAGTTAGGGCTTTCCAAATTAATAATTAATTAAAATTCAATTTAATTTAGCCATGAACGAAATACAATTTCTTTCGCTCCAAAGTCCGGTCCGGTCATCCTCAGTTAACGCCCCCTCAGATTAGAGAGCGACTCCAACAGCTCATGCAGTTTTTTATTCAAGCCCGCAGTCTGGCGAACCAGTTCATTGGACTGACCCAAGATGTAATCCATCCGTTTGGTTTCCTCGTTGGACCGAGCCAAGATGTCACGATAAAGTTCCACGATCAATGTCACTTTCCTCAGTATCCCCGAGAGTCGGTCACACTCCGCTCCAAGGTGGTCTTTAATTTCCTGGGGCAGCCGATTGGACTCTTTACTGGGTGCCGCCTTGTAGACTTTCCAATAGACCAGAGCAACTCCCAGGCCAATTATTAGATGCCCTGCTACCATAAGTCCAATTATATAGACGTCCTCGATGTCTTCAACGGACAGAACCGACAGGCACATGACCTGCCACTTTTGCCATGCGTCCATCGTGTAGCCAGCCGCAAAGGTCCCATCTGGACATGTGGGCTCCCCGGGGGCCCCACTTCTGGGTGAAAAAATCTTGTCAATCGCACTGAGGGACCAGCTAATCAATTCCATAGTTTAGCTTTGGTATTTGGTTTTAGTAAAATGCAGCAGGCAGAGAATCCAGAGGAGTTCAGCTCACACAGGACAGGCAAGATAAGCACAGCAGCAGAGCAGTAGGAAAACACGTCCGCCCTCTTCGGAGGCAAGGAAGAATTAATTAATTAATTAATATGAGACACATCTACAGTAGATTTCGCATTGTCAGGACAAAGCAAATCATATGCTATCATTAGCTGATGCTTCATAGCCAGGGAGCCAGTTATGTTCCTGAAGTTTTTGAGGTTCCTGATGATCTGTTTAAAAAAACTATGTTTTGCTTCGAAACGCATAGTCCATAAGGAGACAAGTGGACCAAAACATTTTATCATTTCAGGGTAGTGCTCTACGAAATGATGCTTTGGCAGCAGCTTCTGATCTGGAAAGACCTCTTGATAACGTTGACGATGTTCTGAGATTTTGAATTCCAGATATGCAATAGATTCTAGACTGTGAACAGGAGCAATGGCAAGATCAACAATATCTTTCAAGTCTAAAATAACTTCCCAAGCTGGCTCATCAATTGGAATGTTTTGTCCAATGATGAGAGGAAGTAGGCGGAGGAGACACCGATTTTCGTGAGCATTGCCACCAAGCGAACGTTTTTGGGTTTTTTTTAATAATAGTTAATAGACAGTTTGTTTTATCCCCATGTTTGTAGGGAAAAGAGCGAACACGATTATTAAGTTCTTCAAGAGAGAAATACTTTCTGGATACAAGTTTGTCAATGCACTGTGCTAGTTCAATAGGGACTATTCCCTCCAACAAGTCATGAACTATATCTGGAGGGTACCCGTTAATGACCTCAAAATGGGCGAGGTTCTTCGTCAGAATACAAAGACCTCTTCACACCAAAATGGATAACACCTTGCTCTTGAGCAGTCTGAATGTGTACTTGATGAGCTTCCTTTGATCGCCTCTCAAATGTCCCTGCTTTTACTTCATGATAATAAATGTCAGGCAGTTGAGCAGTACAAAAACGACAGAAACGTTTTGCTGAGAAGCTTTCCACAAAACCAGCGAGTCTGTGTGCTCCAAGATTGTCTGCAATGATACACTGAATTGTACCCTTTATAAATGAACCAAGAAGGGGAACAAACATGCCTTGCTTCTCTAGGCAAACTAAATCACGTATCAAAGGTTCCAATATCTTCTCATAACCATAAGATCGGATAAATTCACTTTTACACAACAATGCCAAGTAGATCGAAGACAGCGCTGAGCTGGAACCAGGAGGCAAGTTTCCGAAAATCCAATAAATGCCACAAAGTTTATGTTTTTTGCGGGAGGTTCCCAACGGATTACAAACTTCAAAATCATCTATATATAAACACAAAGAAATTCTAAGCTCTCCGGATGAAAAGAAAGGATTGTTGATGTGATGTTCACCATCCTGGAAACATGAAAGTAGATCTGAAATTGGGGTTTTCTTATGGTTATCAACAAGCTTACTTACTAGGTCTTGACGTGCAAGAAGCTGATGGAGAGACTTAAGTACTGGAATGTATTGAAAGGTTTTATTAGTTTTTGAATCCAAAATGTACTCTTCCGGTTCCACAACGTTAAAATGGTCTTTATAGTATTGTTTGCGTTTAAATGTGGTTGCAAGTGCCCCTCCTTTGCCAATAGATTTAACTAAGGGGTTCTCAGCATATAAAGCTAAGCACAACTCATTCAAAAGTGATGCATTGGCCTGAATGCCATGTTGGTTCAAAACATCCAAAGTTGAACTACGCGATAGAGGTAAAGCAGTAGAATTTAAAAGAAAATGTAGCTCTCCCAGTAAACTGTCAATTGCTGATGTTAGTACATGTGAAAAGACCTCTAACTTAAGGAGGACAGAGGCAAGTTTTGTGAGAACTACCTCTTCTATATTTTCATCTACTGCTGTGCTCAAAGAACCCACATCAAGCTCTGTATCCTTGGGGGGCAACCTAACAATGTGCACACGACTTAAATGACTATTGAGAGCACTCCATGTTTTAAAGGTGCAAGGACAAAGATTGTAAATGCATGGATAAGTGTGTCTTGGACCAAAATGGCCGTGCTTCAGTCTATAATGTTTTAGAATTTGGTATCTTGTAGATACAGTCTCTGAGCAAAGCTTGCAACTCCACATCCCACAAATTGAACATTATAAAACTATTAAAATGGCTTTTACAATACACATAACTAGTCTCACATGCATGGGTGTTAAGGCCTTTAGCACAACTTAAGAACAGGTTTTTAGACACAAAA
The DNA here is from genome assembly GCA_036850595.1 of Rhyacichthys aspro. Classification (NCBI taxonomy): domain Eukaryota; kingdom Metazoa; phylum Chordata; class Actinopteri; order Gobiiformes; family Rhyacichthyidae; genus Rhyacichthys; species Rhyacichthys aspro. The sequence continues at coordinate 25,197,033 of CM072148.1, forward strand.
ATGAAGCAGGTTTACCACCCTCTGCACTGCCAATCAGCTCTCATCCCAAAGAATCATGTGACTCACATAGAGAGAGCATTACAAGTTTGAAAAGACAAAATGTTTAATAATTAGATTAAGATGACAGGGACTATCCTACCAAACGTAATAAACAAAAGTAATAAATTAGGAAAATCATTGTTTTGGAGAAAAAAGGACACGTGGGTGATTAAAGATGTATGTGTGTGTTTTGCCAAAGTATGCAACATATTTTGTGTTCAGTATTTTGTACCTCAAACTCAAGATACACAGCCTCCACCTCTGCATTTATAAACTGAAATAAAAAAAAATAGTTCATCAGTGAATTTTATTCAATTCAAATGGCAACAAATGGCAACAAATGCTCTGATTAAAACATTAAAAGCTTAGTATTCACATGTCAGAATTACTTGAGTAAAATTACTGTAAAAATACATCTGAAGCTCCATAACACAAAAGTACACCATTATAAATGACTTGAATAAAGTAACATAATTCAAAAAATGATGTGACCGTCTTGAAAAATGAATATAGAGGTGGGCAAAACATGTTTGGAAGAAATGCAAACATTGAAAATAGCAATTTTATCGTTTATAGCAAAAAAAAAAAAAAAATGCTACAAAAAGCTTTTTAAAAGCAGAGATGAAAAACGCTATGTTGTAAACTTTCAATAATAGTATGAATGGTGATATTTATGCATTTTTTTATAGACATCAGATTTGTCCAATAATTAACCACAACTAAGACATTTAAAGACATGTTTAACAGATTTCTATTGGATTTACTTAATACTGATTTTTGTCAATATCACCCAGCCCAAATTGAATACATTGAATAAAGAATTAAATAATTACAACAGATCCTTTGAAAGTATGTAAACAAACGCATTCCATATTTCACAATTGGGGAAAAAATATACATGAGAAAGAAACAGTTATAATCAAGTCTGGTTAAAGAAATAATACAATATTATTGGACACATAACCTTTGTGATGAAGGCAAAATCATTAACTTTTACAGGACAAATACTCACAAAAGTTTTGACCACACAAACGCTTTTACTTTTACATACTTGCGTCATTACTAACTAATGTACTTCAATTTAAGCGAAATTCAAATACACTTTAGACGCATTTTTTGTAATAGAAAAGAAAACGAACTAATATTCAAGAATATAAATTCCAAGCGGACAAACACCACGACCAAAACATTTTACAGTCAGGGAGGGAAGTGCAACGTCGCCAAGTGAACGTGCGTTTCTCCTCTCTAACCTCCATGCCTTGATTGTTTCTCCCTTACCAGTTCTATTTCATCCCTACTGACCGCCAGAGGGCGGTGCTGAAAGCACTGAATGTTCCCTTCGCACATGCGCAGTTCGAGTCGCAGTACCAACAGAGTCACACCTGTGACACACTGGATGACCTACCGGAGGTAATATATTCCGGCGTCATCCATGGCTCTGTTCCTTTTTTCTTCTCGCGTGCGGTTCGCACTACTTGGCATAAGCCACAGCAGAGGAATCTTTAGGATCACGTTCACTGTCGCTGGACGCCCTGTAACCGTGTCGGTTGGAGCAACGGAGTTCGTCCTCCAAGGGCTGCGACAGCGTTCTCTTATTTGGAGGTATTTGTTTGTTTGTGCCGCTGTTGGTGAAGGCAGCGTCCGCGCCCCCGCTCCCAGCTTCGGCTTAATACTTTCGAAGTGATTGCTTACAGTTAGCGATTGTTTTGTTTTGTGCTTTGCCACTGCTGGTGAAGGTAGTGTTCGCGCCCCGCTCCCGGCTTTAGTTTTATAATTTCGAGTGTAATACTGTGAGTCGCTAACGGTATTAGTAGTTTTTTGTTTGTGCCTGCCACTGCTGGTGAAGGTAGCGTTCGCGCCCCGCTCCCGGCTTTGGTTTTATAATTTCGAGTTTAATACTGTGAGTCGCTAACTGTGTTAGTAGTTTTTGTTTGTGCCTGCCACTGCTGGTGAAGGCAGTGTTCGAGCCCCGCTCCTGGCTTTGGCCTCGTGATTCCAACTTGAATACTGGTGAGTGCTAACTGTGTTAGTAGTTTTTGTTTGTGCCTGCCACTGCTGGTGAAGGCAGCGTTCGCGCCCCCGCTCCCAGCTTTGGCCTGCAACTTGGATCCGGATACTGTCAGTTGCTAACGGTGTTAGCTTTTTTGAGTTGAACTTTATCCCTGCTGGTGAAGGCAGCGCTGCGTCCGCTCCCAGCTTTGCCTGTTGATTTATTACTTTTGAATTGGTACTAGCCAACATGGATGGCTCCCACTGTTGTGTGGCTTGTGGGGCCGAACTTCAGGTTGATGATGGCCATGACTTGTGCCCCGCCTGATCACCTGCAGGAGGCGCTGTCAGACAACCCGTGCATGAACTGTAGTTATATGCCACAGGCAGTGAGGGTTGCCAGATTGGCACAGTTGCCCCCAGTGGGTCAGAGCGATCTTCCACCTTCCGGACGGGTGGCTCTGGCCCCACCTAGGCATTCAAAGCGTCTGGGTGTCTCCATGGTTGGGATGGCTACTCCCAAGAAGAAGGCCAAGTCTGACCGTGGACTCTCCTCAAGGGTCGAGCGACTGTCTGCAGAATTGGCTGAGATGAAATCTTTTTTTCAGGCGCCCCATTTAGATGCTCCTGTTGCAGGGACAGGAGGGGGTTCTTCTCCACCCATGCCTGTCTTGGCCCCAGAGGACGATGTCCTGTCTCTGGCAGCCTCAGCCTCTCATTTCCAAAATGAAGAGGAGGGGCGGTCATCCCGAGTTTCTGAGGCGGGCTCATTTTCTTCTGCCCGGAGCTCGGTTAGCGGGGCTGGGGATGGCTCCATGCAGACGATTATGCGTATGGCCTTGGAGCGCCTGCAGCTTGAGGTTCCGCAGCAGGATGAGTCCAGCTCCGGTAGTGCCTTCTTCAGGCGTGGGCTGGCTCCGGCGCCTTTTTTTGTCCCCCCTTCGGACGAATACTTGAGAGAATTGCATGCTTGCTGGAGAGACCCTGGTGCTTTTATACGACTTTCTGGGGATGGCCGGGTCCTGGCAGCTATGCACAATGCTGCTGGAGCTGGCTTAGATGGCATGCCGGCTGTTGAACCCGCAATTGCTTCCCTCATTGTGTCACCTGATGAAGCCTTGCGTCAAAATGTTCGGTGTCCGCAGCCCCAATGCCGCGTTACGGATGACCTTCTCACTAGGGCATATAATGCTGGTGCTCGTGCTGGCCGTCTTGGGAATTCTCTCGCCCACCTACTATTTGCTCTCTCGACCTCCCTGCAGGGTGAAAGTGGTGCAGCTGCTGCTACTGGCTTCAGTGATGCAGCACTGAAGACCTTTGCTTTAATGACAAGGGAGCTTGGGCGGGTTATGTCCTTCCTCGTGCAGACTCGTCGCCAAGTTTGGCTTGCTCAGTCTGCGCTGACTGAGCCATGCAGTAGGGCCCTCCGCAGTATACCTGTGGAGCCGGGGGTATTGTTTGGTCCAGCTGCTCTGGAAGCGCTGGAACGGACAGTCCAAGCACGGCAGACCAGACAACAACTTTCTGGCCTCAACAGGGCCATGCCCCCTCCCCGGAGGCCAAGAGGTCAGACCGCTGGCTTCAGTGGCCGTCCACAACCTCGGCATTACCCCATTGATGTCAGTTTTCCTCAGCCTGAGCAACGGAGGCCTGGCAGGGACTTTCGTGAAGCTGCCCGACAATCTGATGCAGCCCCGGGTGTTGGACACAGGCCATCGCCCCCCCAGGCCCCCTAGGGGGCGTGGGGCCAGGAAGTGAGACCATCCGGCCGGCTGTTGGTTATTTTTCCCATCAGCAGCTCAGTCACTGGGCTGCTCATGCTGCAGACCCATGGGTGGTTGCCACCTTGACTCATGGTTACAAGCTGCAGTTCCGACGCCGGCCACACATATCAAGCCAGGTAAGGATGACTATTATCAGCGACCCGGTAAAGGCTCTAGCCTTGGACCAGGAGTTTTCCGCCCTCCTGGCCAAAGGTGCAATCGAGGCTGTAGATCCTCTGCTGCAACCCAGAGGCTACTATTCCACGTACTTCCTCGTGCCCAAGAGGACTGGCGGATTTCGTCCCATTTTAGACCTCAGGGGCCTCAATCGTTACCTGAAGGTGCTCCCATTCCACATGCTCACCACAGCAGAGGTTCTGCAAACTGTTGCCGAAGGGGAATGGTTTACATCAATAGATCTGACCGATGCATACTTTCATGTAACCATAGCGCCACAACACTGGCGGTTCCTAAGGTTTGCATATCGGGGCCACCATTGGCAGTTCAGAGTGCTGCTATTCGGGCTTTCGCTCTCCCCAAGGGTGTTTACCTGTTGCATAAAGGCAGCTCTTGCCCCACTGCAGGCCCGTGGTGTAAAAATTTTGCCATATCTGGACGACTGGCTTCTTTGTGCACCATCCCAAACATGTGCAACACGGGACACAGGTCGTCTGCTCGCCCATGTGGCCCAATTAGGCCTCAGGGTCAACCTGGAGAAGAGCTGCCTGATCCCTATGGGGTCTGTTGTATGCCGGAGGGAGGTGGTCACCACAGACGCTTGCCCCACAGGATGGGGCGCTGTGTGGCAACACAGGCCAGTTCAGGGGCGCTGGTCTGTAAAGGATCGCTCAGACCATATAAATGTATTGGAGCTGAGAGCTGTGCATCTGGCCCTCCAACATTTTCTGCCGTATCTGAGAGGGAGACACGTTCTTGTACGGTCAGACAACAAAACGACCGTCTACCACATCAATCACCAAGGGGGCACCAGGTCAGCACGGCTTCTGAAGGTATCCCAGGACCTCTTGACGTGGGCGGCTCCGCGTATGTGCACCCTGCGGGCTGTGTATCTGCCGGGAGATGGCAACCAGGTTGCAGATTCCCTCTCTCGTTGAAAACCACCACCGGGATAGTGGTGCCTCCACCCAGAGGTAGTGCAGAGGATCTGGAATCTCTTTGGCCGGGCAGAGGTGGATCTGTTTGCCTCAGAAGTGTCAACACATTGCCCCCTGTGGTTCTCCCTCTCAGAGACGTTAGGTTCCCTGGGCCAGGATGCACTGGCACATCCGTGGCCTCAGGGTCTCTTGTACGCCTTTCCCCCCCTTCCTCTAATCTGGCCGACACTGCAGAGAGTTTTCCAGGAGGGTCACAAGTTATTGCTGGTGGCCCCCTACTGGCCAGCGCGGCCTTGGTTTCTGTTGCTGCACAGTCTCTGTCGTGGCAAACAGTGGCGTCTCCTGGACAAGAAGGATCTGCTGTCGCAGTTAGGGGGACGGGTGTGGCACCCCAGTCCTCAACGACTTCGACTGTGGGTCTGGCCATTGGAGGGCCCGAGCTGCAGCTTACTGAATTCTCGGCCCCTGTTAGGCACACCATCCTGAATGCCAGAGCGACTTCTACTCGTCTGCAATATGACAATAGGTGGAAGCTGTTTTCACAGTGGTGTGCTGGCCGCAGGGAGGACTCGGTGTCCTGCCCTGTGTCCACTGTCCTGGAGTTCTTGCAGTCTCTCCTGGATAAGGGTCGGTCACCTTCCACACTTAAGGTGTATGTGGCGGCAATATCATGTTATCATGCAAACATTGACAATGCTACGGTGGGGAGCCATAAACTGGTCTCTCTTTTCCTAAAGGGGGCTCGTCGCTTGTGTCCTCCAACAGTTCCACGAGCCCCGGTGTGGGACTTGCCCCTGGTCTTGGGGGCTCTGTGCTGCCCTCCGTTTGAGCCTTTGGCGCAGGCTGGCCTCAAGTGGCTGTCTTGTAAAACTGCTTTTCTGCTGGCTATTATCTCTGCAAAGCGGGTAGGTGAGTTACATGCCCTGTCCGTCAGTCCCTCATGCCTTCGATGGAGTCCAGATGGCTCTGGTGTCACGCTGTGGCCGAATACAGCATTTATTCCAAAGGTCTTGAGCTCGCACTGTAACCGGCCACTGAGACTGGCACAGTTTGAGCCACCGCCAGGAGAGGGCGGGGAAAGGCCGGAGCTGTTGTGCCCGGTGAGAGCACTGAGGGCATATGTTGTGGCTACAGTGGGTCTGCGAAAATCGGACCAGCTATTTTTATGTCATGGCGGACCTAGAATGGGCTGTGCTGTTTCCAAACAGCGTCTCTCCCACTGGATTGTGGAGGTCATCTGTCACGCCTATCGCATGGGAAGCCATTCCGTGACCCCCGGTGTGAAGGCTCATTCCACCAGGAGCGTATCCACTTCGTGGGCAGCTCTCAGAGGGGTTTCGCTGGAGAACATATGTGCTGCTGCATCATGGGATTCACCGAGCACATTTGCCAGATTCTATAATGTGAATGTGGCCACCCCTCATCCACTCGGCACGGTTCTTCTGTCAGAGTCCCCTGGGTCTACTCAATGAGGTTTGTACTCAGGATTCCTCGTGACCTTGCCGGTATTAGTCATTCAGTGCTTTCAGCACGAACTTTTATCCAAAAGTTCGTTACAAACTTTTGGATAAGTTTGTAACGAAAGTTACAAATGTAACTACGGTTCTATGAATCCCGGATGACCGCCAGAGATTCTCTGTCACTCAGAATCCTTGCATTCCACAAGAAGATTCTGCAGGAACAGAGCCATGGATGACGCTGGAATATATTACCTCCGGTAGGTCATCCAGTGTGTCACAGGTGTGACTCTGTTGGTACTACTACTCGAACTGCGCATGTGCGAAGGGAACATTCAGTGCTTTCAGCACCGCCCTCTGGCGGTCATCCGAGATTCATAGAACCGTAGTTACATTCGTAACTTTCGTTTTCTTCGTGTTCACGCCACGGCCTTAGGTCCCCTCGGCTTATATTTAGACCCATCGGCTTTTATTTATCCCCACGGAGCGTACAGCAATGCGCATGTGCAAGAATTCTACGGACTGTGCATCAACTCTCTCTTTGAATGAAACCAACGCTGTTAATTACATGTACATTCTAGCGTTGCTTTGATATAAAAAGTTACCCTATTACTTACATAAAATGACACATTCTTAATTTATCATGAAAAAACAATTCTACCTAAACCCAAAGCAAACGTGCAATGTAATTTGAAAAACCTCAGTGTTTCATTTCTTAGAGTGCAGTCTCTTCAGGTATTTGTTCATCCATCTTCTTCTTCCGCTTATCCGGGGCCGGGTCGGGGGGGCAGCAGTCTAAGCAGAGACGCCCAGACTTCCCTCTCCCCAGACACTTCTTCCAGCTCCTCTGGGGGAATACCGAGGCGTTCCCAGGCCAGCCGAGAGACATAGTCCCTCCAGCGTGTCCTAGGTCTGCCCCGGGGCCTCCTCCCAGTGGGACATGCCCGGAACACCTCCCCAGGAAGGCGTCCAGGAGGCATCCGGAACAGATGCCCGAGCCACCTCAGCTGGCTCCTTTCGATGTGGAGGAGCAGCGGCTCTACTCTGAGCTCCTCCCGAGTGACTGAACTCCTCACCCTATCTCTAAGGGAGCGTCCAGCCACCCTGCGGAGGAAACTCATTTCGGCCGCTTGTATCCGGGATCTTGTCCTTTCGGTCATGACCCAGAGCTCATGACCATAGGTGAGAGTAGGAACGTAGATTGACCGGTAAATTGAGAGCTTTGCCTTGCAGCTCAGCTCCTTCTTTACCACGACAGACCGGTACAACGACCGCATGACTGCAGAAGCTGCACCGATCCGTCTGTCAATCTCTCGTTCCATCCTTCCCTCACTCGTGAACAAGATCCCAAGATACTTGAACTCCTCCACTTGAGGCAGGACCTCTCCACTGACCTGGAGGGGGCAAGCCACCCTTTTCCGGCTGAGAACCATGGCCTTGGACTTGGAGGTGCTGATTCTCATCCCGGCCGCTTCACACTCGGCTGCAAACCGTCCCAGTGCACGCTGAAGGTCCTGGTCTGATGGAGCCAACAGGACCACATCATCCGCAAAAAGCAGAGATGAGATCCCGTGGTCCCCAAACCGGACCCCCTCCAGCCCCTGACTGCGCCTAGAAATCCTGTCCATAAAAATTATGAACAGGACCGGTGACATAGGGCAGCCCTGGCGGAGTCCAACATGCACCGGGAACAGGTCTGACTTACTGCCGGCAATGCGAACCAAGCTCCTGCTCTGGTCGTACGGGGACCGGACAGCCCTCAGCAGAGGGCCCCGGACCCCATACTCCCAGAGCACCCCTCACAGGATGCCGCGAGGGACACGGTCGAATGCCTTCTCCAGATCCACAAAACACATGTGGACTGGTTGGGCAAACTCCCATGAACCCTCCAGCACCCTGGAGAGGGTATAGAGCTGGTCCAGTGTTCCACGACCAGGACGAAAACCGCATTGTTCCTCCTGAATCCGAGGTTCAACTATCGGCCGGATTCTCCTCTCCAGTACCCTGGCATAGACTTTCCCGGGGAGGCTGAGGAGTGTGATCCCCCTGTAGTTGGAACACACCCTCCGGTCCCCCTTTTTAAAAAGAGGGACCACCACCCCGGTCTGCCAGTCCGGGGGCACTGCCCCCGACCTCCACGCGATGTTGCAGAGGCGTGTCAGCCAAGACAGCCCTACAACATCCAGAGACTTGATCCTCGAAGTATTCCTTCCACCGTCCGACGATGTCCCCAGTCGAGGTCAACAACTGCCCCACCTCCACTGTAAACAGTGTTAGTGGAGCAGTGTTTCCCCCTCCTGAGGCGCCGAACGGTTTGCCAGAATCTCTTCGAGGCCGACCGATAGTCTTTCTCCATGGCCTCACCAAACTCCTCCCAGACCCGAGTTTTTGCCTGCACAACTACCCGAGCCGTAGTCCGCTTGGCCTGCCGGTACCCATCGGCTGCCTCAGGAGTCCCACGAGCCAACCAGGCCCGATAGGACTCCTTCTTCAGCTTGACGGCATCCCTTACTTCCGGTGTCCACCACCGGGTTCGGGGATTGCCGCCACGACAGGCACCGGAGACCTTACGTCCACAGCTCCGAGCAGCCGCGTCGACAATGGAGGTGGAGAACATGGTCCACTCGGACTCAATGTCTCCAACCTCCCCCGGGATCTGGTTGAAGTTCTGCTGGAGGTGGGAGTTGAAGACCTCTCTGACAGGGGACTCAGCCAGACGTTCCCAGCAGACCCTCACAGTACGTTTGGGCCTGCCAAGTCTTTCCGACTTCCTCCCCCGCCATCGGATCCAACTCACCACCAGGTGGTGATCAGTTGACAGCTCCGAAGGCCAGAAGGCCCTTTATGATGAGTAGAAGAACAAGGACTGTGACGTCGCCCGGGATGGCGCAGCCGGGGCCCCACCCTGGAGCCAGGCCCGGGGTTGGGGCTCGAATGTGAGCGCCTGGTGGCCGGGCCTCCCCCCACGGGGCCCGGCCGGGCTCAGCCCGAAGGAGTGACGTGGGTCCGACCTCCCGTGGGCTCACCACCTGCAGGAGGAACCATAAGGGGCCGGTGCAATGTGTATTGGGCAGTGGTCGAAGGCGGGCGCCTCGACGACCCGATCTCTGGACACAGAAGCTAGCTCTAGGTATTTGTTCAGTAGTTTATATATCATTTGGGATTTCCCATTTGATTACAAAGTACAAACATTATAATTTATTGGTTTATTTATTTATTCTTGGTTGTGTCCTGGTTTAGTCCTAGTGTAGTTGTGTTTCACACCTGATTTGGACCCTGCCTAGTCCTTCTTTAGTCCTAGTTTTGACCTGCTTTATTCCTGAGTCTTGATTTAGAGTAATTTTGATTCAAGAAAATAGTATACTGAGAAAGGCAAATATTTTCTGATGTGATATTTGGTGTGAATGGTTTGAGAAGGTTATGAAATATACTATGTTTGCACGTTTTACAGACATCCAGAAAAACACCCAAAAGCGAGCATGGAAATTGAGGGAGTCCAAGTAACTCTACTCCTAGCTGGTGACCCTGCATACCCTCTCCTGCCCTGGATTATGAAGGGATATTCTGGTCCTAATCTGACAGAACCACAAACTTGTTTAATGAGCATCTTAGTGCAAGTGAAGGTGGAACACACATTTGGACATTTAAAAGCTAGATGGCGTGTCTCTAGAGTCGCTAGAGCCGTATATCTTCGACCCAGAGTCTGATTCTGAGTTCGAAGAACATGAGCAAACACAAAGACCTCGAAGGCTTCTACAAGAAGTTTCTGCTTGGTAAATGAGAAACTATTTATTGTGTATGTTTCTATGGTGTAGCCCGTAGCATAGCGCGTGTTAACTGCTTCTGTTTATCGGTGCACATGTGGAAATGGCCGTACAATGCCTACTGAAGTTGAGAATGTATGCTGCCTGGAGACTCCTAAGGAGCTGTTGTGCAGTGTATTGAAAGAACTATAATAAAGTAGCCTAGCAATATGTAGAGCTATGCAGTAATATTTGTGTAATAAAGTTTCAACTATTATGCCTGTCTTACCACGTTATGTTGTTTTCAAATAGACTATGGTGCACACCCATACTTACAGGCTTACAGCACAAGACTGCTGATGTTATAATAAAATGCTATGAATGATAGCATTCCTGCAACCTTGTAGTAAAATGAAAACTACATGTAATTAGTTTTGTAAATGTAAATGCAGCTTTACATTACTGTAAATACTGATCATCATTTTTCATTTTTAGGTTTTAAGGCAAATAAATCAGCTTCTTGCTCCTCCTCCGTGTATTACAGCACATCCTGGCCTGGAGGCCAACTGCTTAAACATATATACTCTTCAAAATATAAATAACATTTATCGTACAGACTATGGACCAGTTAAAAGAAGAACAGAAGAAGAGTAAGTGCTAATTTAAAAGACTGGTGTAATTCCAATCATAAATTTTTTATTATAAAATCCACATAAATACAAATTATTTAGGTTTTGCTAAGGAGCATATCGCCAAACATCTTTGTCTCTTCTTTCAGGCGACTCAGGTTTGTTGCATGCAGGAGTTTTGTGAGCTGGTGCAGGGGGATTTCTCGGAGCAAGCATTAGAGTGGTCATACCTCCTGTGTGCTCCTATTTGTAGTGGCAACAGCTGCCTGGACACCTGTGATAGAACAACAGCAGTGTGTCACATTTAAAGATAATTAAGTGAGCTAAATCAACATGAAAAACATACATTAGTATGTAACATTGAACATTTCTGTCTCCTGCTCTTCACCAAGTCTGGAAGAGGCACATCAGGTTATATCAGGCTCCGTAATTTCCTGAAGTGAATGTTTGTTGTAATTTGTAAAGAATGTACATACACTATATGCAAAATGAATTAAAAAAGGTACTGGGAAACTGGCTTCGTACTGGGGACATGTATTCATCTTGTGTACAAGCTGTTCTGATCTAACAGACAGAGCTATTTCTTTCTTCATTGAATTGTTGTAAAATAACATACTTCTAATCTGATAAAGTATTGAGTACTTGTAGCTCTAATGCTCTATGGATGCCTGATGAAATGCATGACTAAAAACACACCAAAGACCTACATTTTTGTGTTTACTCTTATGTTGTTGTTAATTTTTTGTATAATTCATATGATCTGGGTTTTTGTTGCATTGTTTACCTTTACTTCTGAAGTGGTGTAACCTCAGACTGCTTGCAGATAACTGTGTAGCCACAGATCTAGTTAGCACCAATGCAGGGGTTGTCTGTACACTTACTGCTGCTTCTGGTTGGTGAAATGTATGTTCTGTGAAGCTGGATGATTCTTGAGAAGTGCTCTGGAAAATACAACAGATACTCAGTTGTCATTGTGTAACCTAAGAGCGTGATAAGAAACGAGGGTCAAACACATCTAACCCTATTCACACACACTGTTAGCATAACAACAGTAAGACGGTCTAATCAACTAGACAATGTGACTACAACCTACAGACACTTTTCACACCTCGTTGTTTTTGCCGTGAAAAGGTAACAGCCGCTAATTATCAAAATGTGCTTTAGCAACATGAGCAGCAGTTTTGCGTTTTATAAAGAATGAAAACAAAGATATTATCTTTAAACATAAGCTATACAAAACTCGAAACTATACAAAACCCTACTCGAAATTATCATTAGCAATATAGTAGTACTTACTGCTCTGGGCTCCTCTTCAGTGTCTTTTATAGTGGGATTAGCACCCTTTTTTAAAATTTTGGACCATGTTGAGGTTTTCGAAGCAGTCTTCAGTGAAGTGTTGGTTACAGACAAAAACCTGTTTGGCTACTTTACCCTGGGAGTTTCGAATAATAAACTCCAACCACTTCTTACATGTTAGTTCTTTTTTGGGAGAGAAAACAACGCAGTAAAACTCCCACAGCCGAATGTTGCTGACGGTAAGTAAGCTAACACAGTAGCAGCGATGCTTCTCTGTGTCTGAGCTGCAGAGCACCACTTGTTGACAGTTCAGGAGGGAGGGGCTGGAGGAGTGTGGAGGAGCACTTCCTGGAGAG
>CM072148.1:25209429-25296929 GCA_036850595.1 Rhyacichthys aspro
TGTCCTAGGTCTGCCCCGGGGCCTCCTCCCAGTGGGACATGCCCGGAACACCTCCCCAGGAAGGCGTCCAGGAGGCATCCGGAACAGATGCCCGAGCCACCTCAGCTGGCTCCTTTCGATGTGGAGGAGCAGCGGCTCTACTCTGAGCTCCTCCCGAGTGACTGAACTCCTCACCCTATCTCTAAGGGAGCGTCCAGCCACCCTGCGGAGGAAACTCATTTCGGCCGCTTGTATCCGGGATCTTGTCCTTTCGGTCATGACCCAGAGCTCATGACCATAGGTGAGAGTAGGAACGTAGATTGACCGGTAAATTGAGAGCTTTGCCTTGCAGCTCAGCTCCTTCTTTACCACGACAGACCGGTACAACGACCGCATGACTGCAGAAGCTGCACCGATCCGTCTGTCAATCTCTCGTTCCATCCTTCCCTCACTCGTGAACAAGATCCCAAGATACTTGAACTCCTCCACTTGAGGCAGGACCTCTCCACTGACCTGGAGGGGGCAAGCCACCCTTTTCCGGCTGAGAACCATGGCCTTGGACTTGGAGGTGCTGATTCTCATCCCGGCCGCTTCACACTCGGCTGCAAACCGTCCCAGTGCACGCTGAAGGTCCTGGTCTGATGGAGCCAACAGGACCACATCATCCGCAAAAAGCAGAGATGAGATCCCGTGGTCCCCAAACCGGACCCCCTCCAGCCCCTGACTGCGCCTAGAAATCCTGTCCATAAAAATTATGAACAGGACCGGTGACATAGGGCAGCCCTGGCGGAGTCCAACATGCACCGGGAACAGGTCTGACTTACTGCCGGCAATGCGAACCAAGCTCCTGCTCTGGTCGTACGGGGACCGGACAGCCCTCAGCAGAGGGCCCCGGACCCCATACTCCCAGAGCACCCCTCACAGGATGCCGCGAGGGACACGGTCGAATGCCTTCTCCAGATCCACAAAACACATGTGGACTGGTTGGGCAAACTCCCATGAACCCTCCAGCACCCTGGAGAGGGTATAGAGCTGGTCCAGTGTTCCACGACCAGGACGAAAACCGCATTGTTCCTCCTGAATCCGAGGTTCAACTATCGGCCGGATTCTCCTCTCCAGTACCCTGGCATAGACTTTCCCGGGGAGGCTGAGGAGTGTGATCCCCCTGTAGTTGGAACACACCCTCCGGTCCCCCTTTTTAAAAAGAGGGACCACCACCCCGGTCTGCCAGTCCGGGGGCACTGCCCCCGACCTCCACGCGATGTTGCAGAGGCGTGTCAGCCAAGACAGCCCTACAACATCCAGAGACTTGATCCTCGAAGTATTCCTTCCACCGTCCGACGATGTCCCCAGTCGAGGTCAACAACTGCCCCACCTCCACTGTAAACAGTGTTAGTGGAGCAGTGTTTCCCCCTCCTGAGGCGCCGAACGGTTTGCCAGAATCTCTTCGAGGCCGACCGATAGTCTTTCTCCATGGCCTCACCAAACTCCTCCCAGACCCGAGTTTTTGCCTGCACAACTACCCGAGCCGTAGTCCGCTTGGCCTGCCGGTACCCATCGGCTGCCTCAGGAGTCCCACGAGCCAACCAGGCCCGATAGGACTCCTTCTTCAGCTTGACGGCATCCCTTACTTCCGGTGTCCACCACCGGGTTCGGGGATTGCCGCCACGACAGGCACCGGAGACCTTACGTCCACAGCTCCGAGCAGCCGCGTCGACAATGGAGGTGGAGAACATGGTCCACTCGGACTCAATGTCTCCAACCTCCCCCGGGATCTGGTTGAAGTTCTGCTGGAGGTGGGAGTTGAAGACCTCTCTGACAGGGGACTCAGCCAGACGTTCCCAGCAGACCCTCACAGTACGTTTGGGCCTGCCAAGTCTTTCCGACTTCCTCCCCCGCCATCGGATCCAACTCACCACCAGGTGGTGATCAGTTGACAGCTCCGAAGGCCAGAAGGCCCTTTATGATGAGTAGAAGAACAAGGACTGTGACGTCGCCCGGGATGGCGCAGCCGGGGCCCCACCCTGGAGCCAGGCCCGGGGTTGGGGCTCGAATGTGAGCGCCTGGTGGCCGGGCCTCCCCCCACGGGGCCCGGCCGGGCTCAGCCCGAAGGAGTGACGTGGGTCCGACCTCCCGTGGGCTCACCACCTGCAGGAGGAACCATAAGGGGCCGGTGCAATGTGTATTGGGCAGTGGTCGAAGGCGGGCGCCTCGACGACCCGATCTCTGGACACAGAAGCTAGCTCTAGGTATTTGTTCAGTAGTTTATATATCATTTGGGATTTCCCATTTGATTACAAAGTACAAACATTATAATTTATTGGTTTATTTATTTATTCTTGGTTGTGTCCTGGTTTAGTCCTAGTGTAGTTGTGTTTCACACCTGATTTGGACCCTGCCTAGTCCTTCTTTAGTCCTAGTTTTGACCTGCTTTATTCCTGAGTCTTGATTTAGAGTAATTTTGATTCAAGAAAATAGTATACTGAGAAAGGCAAATATTTTCTGATGTGATATTTGGTGTGAATGGTTTGAGAAGGTTATGAAATATACTATGTTTGCACGTTTTACAGACATCCAGAAAAACACCCAAAAGCGAGCATGGAAATTGAGGGAGTCCAAGTAACTCTACTCCTAGCTGGTGACCCTGCATACCCTCTCCTGCCCTGGATTATGAAGGGATATTCTGGTCCTAATCTGACAGAACCACAAACTTGTTTAATGAGCATCTTAGTGCAAGTGAAGGTGGAACACACATTTGGACATTTAAAAGCTAGATGGCGTGTCTCTAGAGTCGCTAGAGCCGTATATCTTCGACCCAGAGTCTGATTCTGAGTTCGAAGAACATGAGCAAACACAAAGACCTCGAAGGCTTCTACAAGAAGTTTCTGCTTGGTAAATGAGAAACTATTTATTGTGTATGTTTCTATGGTGTAGCCCGTAGCATAGCGCGTGTTAACTGCTTCTGTTTATCGGTGCACATGTGGAAATGGCCGTACAATGCCTACTGAAGTTGAGAATGTATGCTGCCTGGAGACTCCTAAGGAGCTGTTGTGCAGTGTATTGAAAGAACTATAATAAAGTAGCCTAGCAATATGTAGAGCTATGCAGTAATATTTGTGTAATAAAGTTTCAACTATTATGCCTGTCTTACCACGTTATGTTGTTTTCAAATAGACTATGGTGCACACCCATACTTACAGGCTTACAGCACAAGACTGCTGATGTTATAATAAAATGCTATGAATGATAGCATTCCTGCAACCTTGTAGTAAAATGAAAACTACATGTAATTAGTTTTGTAAATGTAAATGCAGCTTTACATTACTGTAAATACTGATCATCATTTTTCATTTTTAGGTTTTAAGGCAAATAAATCAGCTTCTTGCTCCTCCTCCGTGTATTACAGCACATCCTGGCCTGGAGGCCAACTGCTTAAACATATATACTCTTCAAAATATAAATAACATTTATCGTACAGACTATGGACCAGTTAAAAGAAGAACAGAAGAAGAGTAAGTGCTAATTTAAAAGACTGGTGTAATTCCAATCATACATTTTTATTATAAAATCCACATAAATACAAATTATTTAGGTTTTGCTAAGGAGCATATCGCCAAACATCTTTGTCTCTTCTTTCAGGCGACTCAGGTTTGTTGCATGCAGGAGTTTTGTGAGCTGGTGCTGGGGATTTCTCGGAGCAAGCATCAGAGTGGTCATTCCCTCCTGTGTGCTCCTATTTGTAGTGGCAACAGCTGCCTGGACACCTGTGATAGAACAACAGCAGTGTGTCACATTTAAAGATAATTAAGTGAGCTAAATCAACATGAAAAACATA
The DNA here is from genome assembly GCA_036850595.1 of Rhyacichthys aspro. Classification (NCBI taxonomy): domain Eukaryota; kingdom Metazoa; phylum Chordata; class Actinopteri; order Gobiiformes; family Rhyacichthyidae; genus Rhyacichthys; species Rhyacichthys aspro. The sequence continues at coordinate 25,213,244 of CM072148.1, forward strand.
CATTAGTATGTAACATTGAACATTTCTGTCTCCTGCTCTTCACCAAGTCTGGAAGAGGCACATCAGGTTATATCAGGCTCCGTAATTTCCTGAAGTGAATGTTTGTTGTAATTTGTAAAGAATGTACATACACTATATGCAAAATGAATTAAAAAAGGTACTGGGAAACTGGCTTCGTACTGGGGACATGTATTCATCTTGTGTACAAGCTGTTCTGATCTAACAGACAGAGCTATTTCTTTCTTCATTGAATTGTTGTAAAATAACATACTTCTAATCTGATAAAGTATTGAGTACTTGTAGCTCTAATGCTCTATGGATGCCTGATGAAATGCATGACTAAAAACACACCAAAGACCTACATTTTTGTGTTTACTCTTATGTTGTTGTTAATTTTTTGTATAATTCATATGATCTGGGTTTTTGTTGCATTGTTTACCTTTACTTCTGAAGTGGTGTAACCTCAGACTGCTTGCAGATAACTGTGTAGCCACAGATCTAGTTAGCACCAATGCAGGGGTTGTCTGTACACTTACTGCTGCTTCTGGTTGGTGAAATGTATGTTCTGTGAAGCTGGATGATTCTTGAGAAGTGCTCTGGAAAATACAACAGATACTCAGTTGTCATTGTGTAACCTAAGAGCGTGATAAGAAACGAGGGTCAAACACATCTAACCCTATTCACACACACTGTTAGCATAACAACAGTAAGACGGTCTAATCAACTAGACAATGTGACTACAACCTACAGACACTTTTCACACCTCGTTGTTTTTGCCGTGAAAAGGTAACAGCCGCTAATTATCAAAATGTGCTTTAGCAACATGAGCAGCAGTTTTGCGTTTTATAAAGAATGAAAACAAAGATATTATCTTTAAACATAAGCTATACAAAACTCGAAACTATACAAAACCCTACTCGAAATTATCATTAGCAATATAGTAGTACTTACTGCTCTGGGCTCCTCTTCAGTGTCTTTTATAGTGGGATTAGCACCCTTTTTTAAAATTTTGGACCATGTTGAGGTTTTCGAAGCAGTCTTCAGTGAAGTGTTGGTTACAGACAAAAACCTGTTTGGCTACTTTACCCTGGGAGTTTCGAATAATAAACTCCAACCACTTCTTACATGTTAGTTCTTTTTTGGGAGAGAAAACAACGCAGTAAAACTCCCACAGCCGAATGTTGCTGACGGTAAGTAAGCTAACACAGTAGCAGCGATGCTTCTCTGTGTCTGAGCTGCAGAGCACCACTTGTTGACAGTTCAGGAGGGAGGGGCTGGAGGAGTGTGGAGGAGCACTTCCTGGAGAGGAGTGGTTTATTTCACTTATTGACGTCATTGCGTGAAACAGCTCGTTTTAAGGACTGTAGCTCAAACTAAATAAATTATTTAAACATGCGCGAATGAAACAAAACACAACTCTGGGTATGTGTTTGAGGTAGAAACAACGTTATAACATGGTTAAAAGCTCAGAAAAGTCGATTTAGCATAATATGGGACCTTTAAAGCAGACAGAGAAGTGCAGTGGGTCATTAGCAGGTCATGGAGAGACAGAAGCAGCAGCAGGGCATCCAGGAGGAGAAATGAAGACACAGACAGGGCATATATGTTGTTGTTGTTTCTGACTGGTGTCATATATTGTAAGAGTATGTTCTATACTACTATATTGTCATGACAATACTGAAGGTGTGTACAGGCTTGAGTTTAAACAATATATGACCATGTTTACATGGACAGTCATATTTACAGTAGGCATTCATAGCTTCTTACATTCAAATACAAACACACAACCCTGCTGGTTTGTGATAAGTTCTTCTAAAAATATTTTTCTGCTTTGTAATGTGTCATTTCAAACCAAGGAGAAGACCCCAGAGAAGGCCAAGGACCCACTGCACCTCCTGGAAACCCTCAAGACCCGTCTTGTAGCTCCATCTTCACCTACACACTCAGAGGATGAGCTCCTCTCTTGAGTCTGGTTCCTTCCCTGCAGAGGTTGCCGTCTCAGATGAAAGAATTTGTCAAATATATACATTAATTTATGCCTTCTCCTTAATTAGAAAGCCACTGTATATTTAGTTAGTGTAAGAGAATTGGGTTACTGCCTTAGAGCTTCGAAGTATTGGACCACATAAAAGGACTGAGAGAGAGAGTCTGGATGTCTCAAGCAGGAGAAGTTTATTACCATCAAATACAGGCCCGGAGACAGCTGAACAGTCAACACAGCATAGTATTGAACATTCAAGTCTGGCTATGCTTTCATTGGTCATAGCTTATAATACCTCATAGAAGGTCAATATGCAAACAGTACAATAACAAAAGAGTTGTTATTCAGTTGTTATTCAGCTGATTAGGCTCGAGTTTGGAGACATGGTATCCTGCAGGGTATCCCTGCTATCTGTTGACAGAGCCCAAGGCTCAGGGTATCACAACCTTACAATAGATCCCAAAATTCTCTAATAGTTAGTATAGTATAAAAATGAGGCAGCTGTCAGTGCAGAAATTGAACCAGACACTCTATCACTTATCCTCTCCTTCACCCTCACTTTTTCCTCTTCCAAGCGAGATTCTTTTTATTCCTGCATAGAGGTACTTGTAAATTTGTATATTTGTATTTCCATAGATATTTTTGAAATAAATGTTTTATATAATAAAGTTTTGATGTGTTAATTGTGCACAACATAGTAGATCATGATTTATTAATTTATTTGTCCCAAAAATAACTTACAACAATATTTAAGACTGATTTAATTGTGGATAATGTAATGTTATTTGTCCACTATTTAACACTAGAATATTTCTTCCTATTATATCCTATTGCAAGAACACCCACAATAGTATAGAACAGGGTGCCCACACTTTATCGGCTTGCGAGCTACTTTCAAACTCAGTAGGGTCCGGAGAGCTACCTATAGATTTCAATTATGTATATGTTTTTTACATCTTTTTTTTTTTTTTTTTCTGCATGACCTTAGCTTATAGCTTATAGTTTTATATATATTTTATTAATCATCAGTATTTTATGTTTCTTGTTGCACGACAGCACCGAGAAAAAATCCTAGTCTGTGAACCTACACTGACAATGGCAATAAAATCTTTCTGATTCTGATTCTGAAGGGCGCAAGAGCAGAGTCTTTTAATCAAGGTTATTACTATCATTTGATAACTAGTTCAATAAAATTAGACTATAATAAAAAAAAAGAACATGTTCAACTTAATAAAAAGTAAGAAAGAAAGAAAGAAAGTAACACTTTTATCTCGCATCACTGCAGCTGATTTATTATGGACTTACACTGGCTACTTTAATGTCATTACCACAAAGTCATATTGTTCAAAATGATCATATTAGTATTACATCTCGCTCTTAAACATTATTTGTATCATTTTGGTGAGTGACAGGAGCTCCATGGTAACGCTCAGGGGCAGGGCTTCAGCTTTAGACAAAAGTGAGTTCTTTTGGCTCAATATCTAACAACAACAAAGTACTTTATGGAGGATGGAAACAGAGTGGACAGACAGGATAATAACATTGTGGCTGTACCGGTCTCCTCCTCTACATCTGCTCAGTCTCTTGCTTCCTTCGAGTGTGTGCGGGGCGGGCAGCACTGAGCTGCTGCGCTGCCGCAGCGCTGTCGCAGCGCTGTGTGCTACACAGCCGCGGAAACTGGAAACAAGTGGCCGAAATGTGGCTGGTGTGGTCCTGGTGACTGATATTATTCTGCTGCAACTCATGAGTACCAACTCCCGTGTTGCTACATGTGCGCATTCCCCTGTGTAATGATGACTCCATCAGTCGGTCAGTCGTTCCTTGCATCAAACCAGCGCTAAATGCGAGTAAGACATTACACTGTATTTAGGGAGGTAGGGCTCCGCGATTGACTGGTAGCTCGCGATCCACGTAATGGGCACCCCTGGTATAGAAAGAAAATGAAAAGTTATTTGTGACTGGACCAGTGTTAATGAGAAACAACGGGACAAGACGGGCTGTTTCCATTTATTAAACACAAAGACATGTACAAAACAATGTTATAAATGCAGACTGTAGTTCCTTATTGGCAGCTATACAATGACAATACTTGACATCATTTCTCTTTAGTTTTTTACAATAAAAACAATATTACTTTAGACTTACTAGTAAATTGATTAATTTGATAAAATGCATTTAATGCTTTACCTTATTATTTGATGACATTTGCTTTCTAGCAATTATTGCTTAATCCGAAACAACGGGATATAGGTGGTAGGCATATAGGTATAACGCTATTAAACATTGATTGTACTGATAACTCGGAGTGTTCAGACTACAGTTGACAACATATCATTATTAATAACTTGTAATCACACATAGTATTTCATGATTTACTGACTGGAGACAGAAGGACAGGCAGTTTGAATAGAGCGTCAATAGTTGGTGTCGTGCATGAAATCGTCGCAGCGACACGGGGCAACAGGTGATCGAACTGGGCCAGGCTCAGTGGGAAGTACCGCTGAAAGCAGCTGTCATCCAGGGGCACCTCCTGGATCAAGGTGGGAGTGTCTCTGAAGCATCCGATGGACCCAGGAACGGTACCGAACGGGTCTACACCATTTAGTAAGTAAATAGACCGTGGCAAACAAAATAAACCAAAAAAAAGCTCAACCATTTTGCAACGAGACTGGGAGAAAACTCGCTCGGCAGAAGCCCCTCCCATGATGCGAATTCGCGTCTACAACAGACGCGAATGAAGCGAATTTTACGCGCGAAAGAAGCGAGTAAACTCAAAATGTCCAAGCGTCCAACTACGCGCGAATAGCGCGATTTATTCGCGCAATTCGCGTTTGGTGTGAACACAGCATGAGGCTCGGACTCATACCCAGCTTGTCGATGGCGGTATGGAGGTTGCAGTGGTTGAGTGAAATGATATTGTGGTTGAGTGTGTGTTGTGTATGGAGGCTGTTGTGGTTGGTGTGTGGTTGGATTTTGGAGGGAGTAAGGAGGTTGGTGATGTGTTTGGCGGGATAGGTTGCCGCATTCCAGCCATAGCTTCAATAGCATTTGCATGGTGCTCAGCTGCCTCCGTTGCCCTTTCAAAACATTGGATGGCGCGACTAAGAACCTGGCTGATTGTGTTCAGGACAGCATTATCCTGTGTTGCCTGTTCCCTAAGTACGCTCTGAAGAGATGATCTTCGGCTTCTGGAGTTCCTCCACCTGTGTTGAGCTTGATGTGTAGGTGTCTCCCTCTCTCCTTGCTCTAAAGCGTTTGGAGGGTCCATTATTTCAGCATCTGTGGTTGGCTCATCATCAAAGGATGCTGTAGTTAAATGAAGAGACGAGATAATAATAATAGATAATATATGCTGCTTAAAACTTGTTCAAGTAATGTGTAATGTATAAATGTCACAAATTGAGATTCACTTGCAGTGTAGGGAGTAATAAAGTGTATATAATAATATATAATACATTTTATATACAACAGATGTAATAAGAGCACATTATCATACACACAACCTATCCATAAATACATAAAGTTACTTACAGCCAAAACCATAATATATTAAATATACATTTTAAAGTTTCGAAACAAATGAATTATTTAATAATACAATACTTACATACTGAATCCTTGGATGTATCTTTAGTGGCAGGGGTATCTTCTGAATTGTCGTCGTCGTCATCCTCACCTAGTATTAATCATAATAAGTATTACTTGACTGTTTACAAGCCACAATAAAATACTCTCTTTGTGAAATAATGAGTAATGGTTCATGCTAGATGCTAAATTTACAAGTAAAGCTAGCATTAGCCTGGTGGGTTGTGTTTTTTTTTTTGTTTGTTTTTTTTTTGTAAGATAGCATTTAGCCGGCCTGGTGTATTTTAGTAAGCTTTTTATATTCCTTACCAATGCTGTTGACAACCGTGGTCATGGATGTTACCATTGGCCGCTGTCCAAGTATCTCGTCCATGAGGGAGAAGTACTTGAAATTAGTTTTGACTTTTCCACCGGTGCTGCTTTTGCCAAGCTTCCTCTCCTCCGACAGGTATTTCTGTTTGAGCGTTTTCCACTTTGAACGTATTATTGGCCAGGGCTTGTGGAACCCCGCTTCCTTCATGGCTGCTTCAATATCTTTAAAAATACTCGCATTTCTTTGCTGTTTTGAATCTAATATGCTCGTAACCTCCCTGTCTCGAACTAAATATAAAAAATACTCCGTCTCCTCGTGCGTCCACAAATGCCGCGCCATCCTCCTTGGCTTTTACTACTCCCTGTCAACTTTGAGTAGTATCAGGTTGTTGATCACGTGACTCGTTTAATTCGACAAAAGTGTTTCCATTGCAGTTTTGCGAAATATGCCAATTTCGATATGCCTGAAAAACTACCTCATCTAAGCGCAAAAACTTTTTTTTCGATAAATGCGAGTTTTTTCGAAATTGTCGTGTTTCCATTAGGCAAATTTATATTCGCAAATCCAATTTGAATTAGGAATTAGGAAAATATTAATTCTAGCGTATGATTGAACAAATAACATTTACCTTTGCCCAGTTTACCTGGAAAATAATAGTATTTATTTATCCATACTACCAATAGTCATACTTTAATATTTTTTCTCAACGTTATTAAACTGTGGCACCCAATGTGATCCGTTGTCCTATATTGACATTCAAAGCCAGCTAAACTCTCTCTTAAATCACTTCCTCCAAGGAACAGGAATGTGTTGTATTTGACCAGGATTTAATGCAAAAAAGTGTGAAACTTAAATTATACAGAAGAGACGTATTCAGTGACCAGGAATCAAAATCAATTTCAAATAATAGAATAGAATACTTTATTGTCATTGTACAACGAAATTAAAAGTGCAAACCATCGGTGCAGATAAATGTACTGTTAAAAATTTAAAAAGGAGTTAAAAACACACACATCCATCACACTCAGCTGTTGCACGGCTTCCTAAAATTGAAGAAGTAAAAGATATTGCACTTAAAAAGACAAAGCAGCATTTAATGTGATAATGGCTCTTGGCTAAAAACTGTTTTTTAATCTGTTTGTCCTTGTTTTAATTGTCCTGTATCTTCTGCCCGAAGGCAGCAGTTCAAACAGAGAATGTCCAGGGTGGGATGAGTCCTGTATAAAATTTCTTGCTTTATTGATGCAGTGGGAACTGTATAGTTCTTCCAAGGATGGGAGAGGGCAGCCGATGATCTTCTGGGCTGTGGTGGTGACCCTCTGGAGCACTTTTCTGTCTGCTGCTGTGCAGCTGGCAAACCAAACACAGACACAGTATGTTAAGATGCTCTCTATGGAGCAGCGGTAGAAGGACACCAGCAGTTTCTCCCTCAGGTTGTTCTTCTTGAGAAGTCTGAGGAAGTACAGTCTCTGCTGGGCCTTCTTCACCAGAGCAGTGGTGTTGGCGCTCCAGGTCAGGTCCTCCTCAATGGTAACGCCCAGGAACTTGAAGGCAGCCACCCTCTCCACACAGTCCCCGCCGATGCACAGGGGCTGAATGTCCGTTTTTTTCCTCCTGTATTCTCTGATCAGCTCCTTGGTCTTGGAGGTGTTGAGGACGAGGTTGTTGTCCCCGTACCAGACACAGAGCCGCTCCACCTTGTCCTGGTAGGTAAATCATATTAATGTTCATAGCAAGTGGATGAAAGGGTAAATGCTGAGTAGTTGTATTGCATGAACTGAGACTTTACTATACTGTATCATCTGGCTTTGGCTGGAGAGTGAGACACACCACTATCTTCGTCTTATAACAGCATTTTTAATCAATGGCGAGCTGCTTCCTGAGGAGAAGATGGACTTAACAGAGAAAACTGTAAGCCCTAAGTCTTTAAAAAACTTTTTCCTTTCCACATTGTTATTTTTGCCCCTTGATTCTTTTTCCCACTCCCTTTGCCACTGCGGCTCAATATATTCCTTACTCACACTGAAGCATTCAAGTTTCCCTAAGCACTGGTGTATTAATGTGTGTGATTGTAGAGGTTAGTTTGGTGGTGGTTGGAGAAGGCTGTGAGCGCCTGGTGTAGGCAGCCCGCCTTTCCGTCCACTCCAGGTGTGAATGTGTGTGAATGGGGTGAATGAAAGCATGAAGTAAAGCACTGTGGATGCCTAAGAAGGGCATGAAAAGAAAATGAGGCCATGGATGTGGATTTGCATTGAATTGAGCCAGACTAATCTCAAACACCAATCTGAGTGCTGCAGACAAACTAAAGCTCCAATTGCAACCGAACTGCCTTGTAGGGCTTGGAGAAATCTACAAGAAGAACTTGGAATCACCTCTGTAGCACCTTGGGTTCAAAAGTTAGACACAATTTACTTTTCATTGCTGCAAAGTGATTTTCAGCTCGAAAGAAGGCCGTTTTTGACCTTTTCATATTATACACATGAAACCTTGCCCAAACTGCTCAAAGACAACTATATCAACTGGATACACATGGAAATGGCTTCTCAGGGCTAAACAGGCCATTTTCAGGCCAAATCACACAAATACCTGGCTCTGCTCATACAATGCCAAAACAGACACATATGAGGCCAGGGATGTGGTTTTGCATTGACTTCAGCCAGACTAGTCTCAAACACCTAAAACGCTCCCCCACAGCCCAGATCAGGGGTCGGCAACCTGCTCAAAGAGCCATATTGGACCAAAAAAAACAAAAACAAAAAAATCTGTCTGGAGCCGCAAAAAATTAAAAGCCTTATATAAGCTTTATATGAAGGCAACACAGGCTGTAAGTGTATATTAGCTATATTAGCCTACCATCAAAATGACTAAGTAGGCACAAATACATAATGAGCATTCATGATTAAATGTTTATTTTCCCTGCAGCGCATCCTGGAGACAATGACCCACCACGTGACTACTCTGCTGTACGATATTTGGTGCTTTAAAGGTGGAATAGAAGATGTTTTTGTATACATTTTTTGTTATATTTTATAAATTTGTTTTACTTGCATATAAGACATCGGAAAATAAGAGGTCTTGAAAAATAAAATTTATTACATGTCAATTGTAGAAGTGGTGGTGCCTTAAAAACATTAACCAATCAAAAACGCTCTCATCGCGTGTTCTATTGGTCAATCAGCCTGTCAATCACTCCTGCTACGTGAGGCCGGAAGCGTGCGCGTTCACGTATTCTGTTTACAGCTGCTTTTGCGTTGCTACCGTTGAACAGCCTCACTGTGCAGCTTCACTGTCAGGCATAGACTGCTCCTTCGTGCAGCTCCATTGTCAGGACCACATAGTCATTTATTTCCCTTTTTTTCTTTTTTCTTTTTCTCTTTATTTATTTGTGTAGATGGGGGACAGTCTGTTTAACTAGCGTTAGCTCCACCCGTTAGCTTTAGTTTGTTCATCTAGCTACTCCTCGTTAGCTTCAGGCTACATTTATATCTAGTTAATATTTTTTGTCGTTTGCAAGGTTTTACACAATGGCTGCGAAGAACACTGATGAAGGTAACTGTAAAAGAAAGACTATGTTTGAGGTGGCTGCGAAAAGGAAAAAGATGGCAGATGAAAGAAACAAAACCAGAGTTCTTGGTGCACCGTTTGAGCGATAGCAAGCTGAAGGCACAGCGAGGAATACGCTGCTCGACAGGTAAGTTTAGGCTCAATGTTTTGTTGTCATATTAAAAAGTGCTAGTTGGGAGTATTATCTGGTGTTTGTGACATTGTATGGAGAGAATCGGGGCCAGTCAGCTGTGAAGCGCCGTCTGTTAGTCTCTGGCGCGTGCGTGTTGTTTTGGAGGCAGGACCTCGGAAAGAACTGTGAAACGAGTCAGCTGGTCTTGTGCATGTGCATTATTCAAAAACTGGCTAACAGTCGCTGCTGTCTGAATGTTCACAAACATCTTCTATTCCACCTTTAAGTTTAACTTCCATTACAATATTAATGTCATCAGCTATCTTTCTCTTTTTCCCTTTGGGATCCATGGCCCATGACACACCCGCCGTTTATTTACAACAGCCACCTGCCTGGCACCGCGCTGGGCTGAAACGTGTGTCGCAGGCTATGACGCAAATCTTTGTCGACAGAAATGTTGAAATGTAATATTTATTATACACATTTTTACAGCATTGGAAAACGTTAAGAATGTTTGTGTCATGTTTGTCCTCCTACAGAAACCATATTAAAACAAATAATATGTTTTTTCCATTTTCATACATTTTTGAAAAAGCTCCAGGGAGCCACTAGGGGGGGCGCTAAAGAGCCGCGGGTTGCCGACCCATGGCCCAGATATACATTCCTCTTATTAACTCGTCTGCATCTCTCCCCGCGCAGGAGAAACACAGCATGATCCTCCTGAATGATCATATTCAGAGGAATATGCCATATTTTCCACGTTTGCCACCAGAACACTTTCACACTAAGTCAGACAATATTCACTGGACCTTAGGCACGACCAGGGCCATGCTTGAGCATTGGGTTTCTTGTTTAAACTTCCGGGCCCCATAAGTCTGAGACCAGGCCTCAAAACCCCTGTGGGCCCAAAATGGCATAGTCCTCGCAAAAGCACAACATTCACTCCTAAATAAGGGTTTGACTTTTATTCCCTCTTTTAATTTGTCTCAATCAGAAAATTCAGTTGGAACATGATTTACAACAATATCATGGGAGAATTAAACTAGAAGCCTACTATAGGAGAAACACAGACACATACACACAGACCCCATTCATGCCCTCTTCTACTTGGAGCCCTCTGGAGGAGAGGCTTTCTCCTGAGTTACCTTTTCTTTTTAAAACAGATAAACAGGGACTTTAAAAATGTGTACCAACAGATCAAAGAATGACAGAACATTACCAGAGTCGAGTGTGAGGCTCTACGAGAGCTCACACTAAACACAGATATTATTATTAAGCCATCTGATAAAGTCAGTTCAGTGGTTATTATGGACAGGGAGCAATATGTCCTGGAGGCTTCAAGACAACTCAGTGACAGGACATATTACACTCCTTTGGACAAGCCTATTTATTTGGACACAGTTCCTGTGGTACATGGTATTATTGACACTGTATAATAAAAAATTCATCAATGCAAAACAAAAACGTTACTTAAAGGCTGATTATGGGCCAAGAATTAGACGCTTTTACATTCTTCCAAAAATACACAAAGAGCCCCAAAAGTGGACTGTCCCATATGAAATCTCACCAGGGAAGCCCATCATTACAGATTGTGGCAGTGAGACATATCAAACAGCAGAATACATTGATTATTACTTAAACCCACTCTCTACACGCCACCCATCTTATCTAAAAGACACCTACCATTTCATCAGCATAGTGACTGCTCTAGAAGTGACAGAGTCAGCATTCTTTGTCAGTATTGACACTGATTCATTCATTCATTCATCTTCTACTGCTTATCCCACTTTGTGGGGTCGCGGGTGGCTGGAGCCTATCCCAGCTGCTTTGGGCCTTAGGCGGGGTACACCCTGGACAGTGGCCAGTTCGTCGCAGGGCTTTGACACTGATTTTCTCTTCACAAACATTGATACACATGCTGGATTACAAGCAGAGAAAAACATCTTTCAGGCCTATCCTGACCCCAGCAGGCTGGATGAGGAATTGCTAAAGCTTTTGGAAATCAATTTGACTAAAAATGACTTTGAATTCAATGGAGAATATTTTGTACAAATTAAGGGCACAGCTATGGGAAAGAACACAAAGTATTGGCAACTTCTAATAAAAAAACATTACACTATTACAGTTATTTAGATGACATATTTGGCATTTGGACATACACAAAAGAGGACATTTTTCTCACTACATTGGACTCATTTGACCCGTCTATTTGGATTAAGCATGTTATTGGGATGAAATCTATTGATTTTTTGGATACTACAGTCTACAAAGGGCATGACTGGACATGCCCTTTGGGACAGGGGGCGGAGCTAAGCCCAGTACAGGTATGGACAAGTCTCTCTTTCTCTCATTCTCACTCTGACTACCGAGAAGAGCAGTACAGACAGCAATAGAGGCTTGATTCTGCAGAATAGCATGCTTATGCCTAAAGAAGTCCTTTGCAGGACGAAACGTCGCACTTTTTTGGGGGGGGGGGATTTGCCTACCCTTTTTTTCATATACAGTGGTCCCTCGTTTATCGCGGGGGTTACGTTCTAAATAACCCGCAATAGGCAAAAAGTAGTCAGTTTTATTTTTTACAATTATCATATATGTTTTAAGGCTGTAAAACCCATCACCACACACTTTATACACTTTTCTCAGATAGGCATTAACATTTTCTCACATTTCTCTCTTGTTTAAACACTCTCAAAGTTCAAACCTTAGCATCTTCCTCTGCCTTTTGGGTGCGACTGCAGGTGCCTTTGTTGGTGCAGAACGTTTCGTCGACATTGTGGGTTTTCTCGGGGAAGAAACATACAGCACTTCAGAGTCACACTGCTAGAGATCAAACATTTCTGTAAATTTGGCAATCTGAACGCATTCTGTACTGTACAAGACACACGGCATGGAGGAGATTGATTGACAATGGTCTACAGTCACTTCAGGATCAGAAGAATCAGGATACAGAACACAATGCGCAAGTTCTCCCTTAACCAATCAGGACGCAGAACACAATGCGCGAGTTCTCCCTTAGCCAATCAGGATGCAGAACACAATGTGCGAGTTCTCCCTTAGCCAATCAGGATGCAGAACACAATGCGCATTTATATGGTGTAAAATATTTTTTTAAAAAGCATGCAAAATTGCACTAAAAAAAATGCGCGAAACAGAGAGGGAACGGTAGACTGTCAGGGGGATGGACCGTGCTTCCCAGGGCTGCGGCCAGAGCCGTGGGGCTTTTTTCTCTTGTCCTAACCCTAAACCTAACCCTGCCTCAGGAAACAGCTCTGTCTAAGGACTCAGCTCCTCATCAGGACAAAGCTCTGCCTAAGGACCCAGCTCTGCATAAGAATTCTTCTCTGCCTCAGGACTCAACTCCGCCTAACGACCCAGCTCTTTATCAGGACAATGCTCCGCCCAAGGACCCAGCTCTGCATCAGGACTTAGCTTTGCCTCTGGACTAACTGCTTCAGGACCCAGGCCGAACTCTGGACTCACTGCCTCAAGACACAGCTCTGTGTCAGGACTCAGCTCCCTTTCAGGAAACAGCTCTGCTTTAGGACCAAGCTCTGTGTCAGGACTCAAAGCCTAAGAACCCACCACTGCCTCAGGAGGCTATTCTGCCTCAGGACCCAGCTCTCCCTCAGGACTCAGAACTGTCTCAAGACCCACCTCTGCCTCAGGACTCAGCACTGTATCAAGACCCACCTCTGCCTCAGGACTCAGCTCTGCCTCAGGACCATGCTCTGCCTCGGAACTCACTTTGTCAGGAACCAGCTCTGCCTCTGGCCTCAGATTGTCCTCAGGACCATGCTTTGCATCAATACCCAACTCTGCCTCAGGAAGCAGCTCTTCCTCAAGACTCAGCCCTACCTCAAGTCTCAGCTCAGCCTCAGGAACCAGCTCTGCCTCAGAACTCTGCTCTGCCTCAGGACCCCGCTCTGCCTCTGGACTCACCTCTTCCATCAAACCACGCTTTGCGATAGGATCCACCTCTGCCTCAGGAAACAGCTCTACCTCGGGACATAGCTCTGACTCAGGACCCGGCTCTGTGGCAGGACACACAGCCTCAGGACCCAGCTCTACCTCAGGCCCCAGCTCTGCTTCAGGACTCAGTTCCTCTTCAGGAACCAGCTCTGCCAGACCAGCTCTGTTAGACCTGTTACCTCTCGTTAGGATCCAGCGCTGCCTCAGGACCCAGCTCAGCCTCAGGAACCAGCTCTGCCTCAGAACTCTGCTCTGCCTCAGGACCCCGCTCTGCCTCTGGACTCACCTCTTCCATCAAACCACGCTTTGCGATAGGATCCACCTCTGCCTCAGGAAACAGCTCTACCTCGGGACATAGCTCTGACTCAGGACCCGGCTCTGTGGCAGGACACACAGCCTCAGGACCCAGCTCTACCTCAGGCCCCAGCTCTGCTTCAGGACTCAGTTCCTCTTCAGGAACCAGCTCTGCCTCAGGACCAGCTCTGTGTCAGGACCATGCTCTACCTCTGCACTCATTGCGTTAGGATCCAGCGCTGCCTCAGGACCCAGCTCTTCCTCTTGACCCAGCTCTTCCTCATGACTCAGATTTGTCTCAGGACACAGCTCTGCCTCAGGACACAGCTCCGCCTCAGGACCCAGCCTGACCTCTGGACTCAGCTCTGAATCAGGACTCACAGCCCAAGGACCCAGCCCTGCCTCAGGAAACAGCTCTGCCTAAGGACTCAGCTCCTCTTCAGGACCCAGCTCTGCCTCAGAAATCACTGCTTAAGGACCCAGCTCTGCCTCAGGACACTGCTCCGCCTCATGACCCATCTCTGCATCAGAACCAAGCGGCTAGGACACGCCCTCATAAATAGGCCCCGCGTAAGGACGCCGCCATACAGCGATATACCTCCATCCACCAGAGGGCAGGCTCCAAAAGAAGAATTATATTGTAAAATCCAATTGCAACTTTACAAGTGTAAAAAACCCTTTTACAGCCTGGTACAAAAGATGGTTCTGGTCTCTAGAGCTGAGTTCTTGTTACGTGACAACTCTGGGGGGAGTGAATTTTTTTTTAATTCTTTGGTTTGCCCTCAGATTAACTTTAGAGTTATGCATAATTAAGGGAGTGGCTACTTTGATTGACAGGGTGTCATTTTGCGTGGGCCACGGTGGCCGCTAGCCTGTACAGTGCTAACGCTAGCTGCTAGGTGTTAGCTGTGTCATTTTTTGCTCTTCAGAGAAGTTTTGCATAAAACTGAGTTATTTTTCTGTAGTATTATGTGCCCTTCATTAACAGACCATCCAAGAAGCTTGGCTCCAGTCTTTTTGGTGAGTAACATTCACATTGTATATTTGCTTAAGTCTTTATTAGCAATTTATTTTAGCAGATATGCTAACAGCCCTTAAGGCTACCAGTCGCAAAATGAGATGGAAAAGTTCGATATATTTGGAATTTTAAGGAATATTTCTATGTTTATGTTAGATTTGGGGAGGTGCAGTCTCATATAAAAAGATGTGGTGGCATTATTTTAATTGTTTATTAAGACATAAAATGTGGTTATCATTTTCAAAAATGTAAGTAGTTAATGTAAAGCCAGAACATTACTGTGATTAGACTAGTTTTATAATATTGACTGGAATTATGCTCTTAAGACTATGTTTATTTGTTCTAAACATAATACACTATTTTGTGATTAGACAAAATTGAGGTTTATGATGCAGTACTGCAATGCTTTACTCCCTCATGCAGATTTAAATCTTATTATTGCTATTTTAAGGCAAAAAAACAACAACTTACGTTTTATATTGCAATACAGTAAACCTATAATTTAAGAAAAGATTGATTTGAATCTAGTTTATTTTAAGAATGTAATATTAATATAATTAATATAATCAGTATAGTTAGAGCCTTCGTTGAATTGTATTTCACATTGTATTTCACTGACTTTGTGTATTGTTTCCTGAAGGAGGTGATCCAGACAAACCTGACCAGTGTGTCTTGAAGACCAGACTCCTGCCACTTCCACTTTCATCTTCTCTTTCATCAGACATTTTACACAACATAGAATAACAAGCATTTGTTTTTGTGCATTACAGAAATGCTATCCTAATATACTATATATTACAATACATACTTTTTCACCTTACTTTCCACATGTGCTGTCACAGTTTGCAGTCAATTAAAAATGAACAATGCACAGCCTTATTTTTCATTTTATTGCACTTATTTTTCACATGACTTCCTAATTGTGGCCTGAGCATAAAATTCTTAAGTTTATTTAGGGTCTCATTTAAGATCATTTTAAAACACTCTCAGGCAGCAGTTAAAGACAGTAAAGTAAATTGTGTTAATAAATGTTACAAACATCAGAAAAGATAAAGAAAAACATATTTAATCTGTTCACATTCTGGTTGATACTACCTTCAGCAGTTAATTAGTAGTTAGTAGTTAGTTAGTAGTAGAGTAAGTTTTTATCAAATCAGATTCATATGTATAGTATAGTATAGTATAGTATAGTATAGTATAGTATAGTATAAGTAAAAAGAGTGCAGAGCCATTATGAACAGTAAATATTAGTACTTAGTAAAACACATATCCTGAGGTATGGCAGACATGATCTTTATTTTCAGGACACTGCAGGTGAAGCTGGTCCATGTTCTTCTTTGTCACAGGTTTGACACGGGTCTAATCTTCATGTAACTGCTCCACAGCGGTTCTTTCTCACAGGGCACACACAGACACACACAAAAACAATATTTAATGTTTACCCAATAAAACATGTAGAAATACAAAGCTGTTTCTCCACAGTAAGTAAGACATTCTATGTGTGACTAAATAATTGTATGCTTCTTAAATTAAATTTAGAAATTTTAATGTTTATGTGTAAATGGAAAATACAGGTCTGTCTAAATGCTGCACATTCGCAGGGGTCCTGGGTTTAGCGTTATATGAACTAAAAGATCACTATTTGAATATCTTCACGTGTTATATGCTTAAACATTGCTGTTATATTATTATTATTATCATCATCATCAATAAGAATGAGGCTTTATTATTTTACTGTCAAAATGTGCCTCCCTCAAATACTAAAGCCTTAATGTACAGATGTTGCAAATTAGGGACAGATATTTAAACAAATATGAAGGACATAATGAAATATGTTCGAAAACACGGTTTATTTTTTAACAGAGCTAGACAGGTTTACCAGACTAAGATAAAAATTTCCTCAAGCTTAAAACTAGGATACATTATAAACAAAACCGCTTTAATTTTGATAATAATGATCTGATATTTACAGCAGGAGTTAAACTAAACTTTGTTGTAAAGTTTGTGGACTTACCCCGAGCTGAGAGACGACAGAGTGAGAGGCCTGGTCCACAACAGTTAGCAGCAGCCGTTAGCATGTTGGTAGCCGTTAGCTTGTTCAGCTCCAGTCAGCTCTGAGATTAGGGGGGTGTTTCTGAACCGTAATATCCTCTAAAGGAGGAGTCAAAATATCCAAGATGGAAGCGCTGCAGCATTGAGGGTCATTTTGACGAATTAGACCAAATGGAGACATTGCTTCCATTATTTATACATTCTATGATCAGAACCCAGCTCTGCCTCAGGAATCACTGCTTTAGGACCCAGCTCTGCCTTAGGACACTGCTCCGCTTCATGACACATCTCTACATCAGGACCCAGACCGACTTACTGCTTCTGGACACAGCTCTGCCTCTGGAATCACTGCTTCATGACCCAGCTCTGTGACAGGACTCACAGCCTAAGGACCCAGCTCTGCCTCAGGAAACAGCTCTGTCTAAGGACTCAGCTCCTCATCAGGAAAATGCACTTGAAAATGCACCAAGGACAATTTCAATAACAAGTTCAATCAAAGTGCTGAGTTTTGAGTCCATGTATTTTATATGACGGAGGGGCGCAAGAGTCCATAATGGGGTGCAATGTCCAAATGAAAAAAAAAGGAAAGGCAAGATGGGCACAGTGGTATTATTGGGTGTCCTTGAGGTTGGGGAAACAACAGAGGGTTTGGTTTCCTACCACAAGGTGGTGTAGGTAGCTCGCCATCTAATTGAAGAAGGTTGTAATCAACGGGGGAAAAAAATCTGACCTAAAAGGTGAAAACACAAATTAATACAATACAACACTATATTATCTTAACGACAATACATTGTCGTTAAGATAATGTAATATAACTTTACATCGATTGACAATGTATTATCTTAACGACAATACATTGTCAATCGATTATATTCAACACAAAAGTGCACTTCAAAATTATTAAACTCAAAACCAATTAGCATTATGGCTAATGAGTTATCAAAACATATCACAAACATTCAATAGTTGCGCAACAGATTCAAAATGTGTAGCTACATTTAATTTGTTTACGATACATTCAAAACTACCATTGCTGCGTTAGCAGTAATGGTAAAAAAAAATTCTCTAACAGTTCAAAAAGACACAAAAACACCATAAAATGGTCAAAACGATCAAAACAAAGTTGTCCTTTAAATACTTAAGGCAGTGCCATTAATTCGGCTTACTTATTAAATTAATTTGTTTATGCCAATGCAAGAGTTAATTGGTCACATTGACCTGTACTAAAGCGGTAGCTAAATTAGCCGTTAGCTCAACGGAGCATTGAGTGGTGAACGCTACAATTAGGCAGTGTTAGCGCCACAAATACTGCTCTGTTTAACATTCTACATCAATGATCATCAATGATACAACTCACCGTCGAGTGGATGATAGAATGCTTGATTAGGTTGCACAAGTTGTTGTTTTGTTGAACAACAAACAATGGGACGTCGACCAGTCTACCACCACAGCCACAGTGAGCAGCAGCGCTGGAGCAGGAGGAAGTGACACAGGCTGCCCCGGAACTTAAAGAAAGTGGAGTGCAGTAGTGAAATAGTCACATGGGTAACACAACCAGCTCAGGTCATGTGGGTTACAATGCTCCGCTTAAGGACCCACCTCTGCATCAGGACTCAGCTTTACCTCTGGACTAACTGCTTCAGGACACAGCCCGAACTCTGGACTCACTGCTTCTGGGCACAGCTCTGCCTGTGGAATCACTGCCTCATGACCCAGCTCTGTGACAGGACTCAAAACCTCAGGTCCAAGCTCCTCTTCAGGAACCAGCTCTGCCTCAAGACCCAGCTCTACGTCAGGACCATGCTCTGCCTCTTGACTCACTGCTTCAGGACCCAGCCTTACCTCTGGACTTAGCTCTGCCTCTGGACTCACTGCCTCAAGAACTGGCTCCACAACAGGACTCAGCTCTGAATCAGGACTCATGGAAATAGCTCTGCCTGAGGACTCAGCTCCTCTTCAGGAAAAAGCTCTGCCTCAGGACCCAGCTCTGCCTCATGACTCAGATCTGCCTCAGGAAACAGCTGTGCCTCAGGACCCAGCTCTGCCTCAGAAATCACTCCTCAAGGACCCACCGCTGCGTCAGGACTCACAGCCTCAGGACCCAGCTCTGCCTCAGTTTAAGAGAATTGGGTTACTGCCTTACAGCTTCGAAGTATTGGACCACATAAAAGGACTGAAGAGAATCTGGATGTCTTAAGCAGGAGAAGTTTATTACCATCAAATACAGGCCCGGAATCAGTTGAACAGTCAACACAGCACAGTATTAAACATTCAAGTCTGGCTATGCTTTCATAGGTCAGAGCTTATAAAACCTCAGAACCCAGAAGGTCAATACGCAAACAATACAATAACAAAAGAGTTGTTATTCAGCGATAAGGCTCGAGGTTGGAGACATGTTATCCTGGAGATGTCTGAGTCTATCTGATGATAGAGCCCAAGGCTCAAGGCATCACAACCATACAGTAGATCCAAAATTCTCTAACAGTTCCTTCCTCTTTAAACCCTTTACAAGTGGTTTTAACCTTACATGAACGCCTAAAGAGAATTTTACCATGAATGCACACTCAGACTATAAATGCATACTGAAATTATAACATTTAATCAACACAAATCTTCAATAAATCAAAGTTCAATAATTTCCATGGCATTATAGCACTTAGCAATTACCAGTGTAAACAGTATTACAGTAATATGGGGGTTATTAATGGATTTCAATGACCCCAACCCCATGGACCCCTAAAGTGCTGAGACATGCGTCTCAGTCACTAATCACCCAATTTGAATGAATTTTGTTTCTAGCAAAAGCACATGCCTCTACACTTCAGAAGTATGGTGCGATGGGCCCTGATCACCAAACGTCTACCCCCAGTAATTGGCACAGGGGATAGTAAAAAATGACCAACAGCCAATTAGGTCTCCTGCAATAATAAAGTAATTTAATTCTAATACAGATGGTATACATTGGAAGGCTTACAACATTTTCAGAAACAATGACATTAAAATGATCACAAAATCTTGATGCAATTGAGTTATTAATTAAAGGACAGTCCATTTCTTCACACTGAGTAGTGAGAATGCCTCAGTGCAATGGAACAGAGTAATGAGGGGCAATGTGGGGCAAAGGCAAGCGTCCATTTAGTCATCCAAGGAAGGGTAAGCCAGTGTTCTTTGTGAAACGGGGACAAGGATCCAGGGGCACTGGCAGGGGCAAAAAGTCAATGTGGAAAAACGTTTGCAGTGGACAAGTATTCCATAGGGCTCCAAAGGTCATAGGTGCACACCCATGCCTTAACCTCATTGTAACATAGGATTATTATGCCCGATACGACGAGTTCCCTAACTGATCTTCAAGTAATACATTTTGTCCAGGCTCCTCAGGTGAAACATCTTCTTCAAAGCTCAACATTAATTGTTAAAATAAGTTGAAATTTATTTTTACACACTTTTTTAAACCTTAGCTCTTGCAGACATTACTAAGTAACAAATAGTCCACCAGTAATACATTTCACAATGTACACAGTTGGTTACCAAACATACATTTCCAAACCTCACACTTTCAGTGAACATATGCTGATTACATTTCATTGCCTTCTGATTAGGACTAAAAATATAAGCATTTTTCTCTTTTTTCATCTTTCCTTCAAAAGAAAAGGGCTTTTTTATTTATGGATTGAAAGATTGATTCATTGATTCATTTCTGTAAAATAGTAAAATAAAGATATATAAAATACCAAAACTATACTAAGACCTTTTGTACAGAGCCCTTTTTTCATTGATTCAACCTTTTGTTGTTTTATTCTGATGGCCCAATAGCAACAGGTGGCCTCCAATGAGACCTGGAAACAGTACAGACCATCTCACCATCTTCAGGATTACGCACTATTAACTTAGGAGTTTTTAAAGCCATAGCTGTTGTCTTTTTAAGGAACATTTTAATTGTTGCTATGATACAAGATCCCAAAATAACAATAAGTAAAGCTACTGTAACCCATGTAAAAAACAGGATTACCAGCGTTTTATCGCGTAAAGCTATTCTTTCCAATGGTCATTGAATGCACCACCACTCTCCTAGTCCCCTTGAACGTATCTTGTGCTCTGGCGGCCTGCTCATGAACGAGAGAAGGTAATGAGACACAGGGAGCAAGATACGTAAGCTACATCGTGAGTCAAATTAATCAGAAAACTTGTTAAAAAAACTACTTTTAACAAATTCTAATGTAAATTAATAATTTTTAGAGCCTTTAGAGTGTTTTGCACCCAGCCAATCGAGTGGAGTGTGTGTTTTCTTTGAAACTCCGGTGAGTTCGAAAAAGAATATAAGCTAGCAGGAAACGCATTGCCACCTGTAGCGTATTGTGTTGACAAGACCAGTCGGAGTAGTGACAGTACTAGAAATGTAGAATCATATTTCATTCCAAATTGGTTTTGTTTGAATGTTATTTTAATGTATGATTTATTTGGTGCAATATAAGCATATTGTAATTTCGTTTTAAGTTAATTAAGCATTTAGTAATTCCATTTATGGGTAAATTCATAACTAAGTACTAGTTAAAAAATAATTAAAGTAATAATATGCATTGATTTCATAAGCCTTAAAAAGAGATAGATGGATAATTCAGCTTTATGTAATGGTGTAAAGCAGTTTACTTTAAATTCATTGAAGAAAAACAATGTTAAAACAACAGTGTGATGGATTGTGAATGTTACATGAGATCTCATTTTGTTTAGAAACCACTGTTTAGAGTTATTTTATTCATTGTTCTGTACTGTATGTGCAGACTGGTTTTAGTGGTACCGGATCTTGTTTCTTCAAATATTGATGGCGAGCCAAACCATTGAGAACTTGATGAACCCTGAAGCAGAGTGGCCAGCTGCTTGGGTTTTGGAGCTGATCTACAGACCAACCACCAAAGGATCCCAGATAAGGAACCCTTGATTCACTAAATCCTGCACGGATAGCGTAATCGACAAGAGTCTTTTCAACACACAAGTCCTAGACACCAAGAGGGCAAAGAGACTTTTCCAATTTCTTGTTTATTTTATTTTATTTCTTTTAAAGGGAGCTCTACACATACATAAGTGCACTGGTATATTGTGCCTTGTGAAATTGTAATAAATCTGCCGGCTGTTCAAATTCCAAATCTTCTTCATTATTCTTACTCCTTTAGAACCTAGTTATAGCACCAGTGTTACATAAAAATTGGCGAGCCAGCCAGGAGGGGTTTTGGCAACCTTTTGACTCTAAATTAATCATTGGTATACAGTTTGGCAGTTTTATGACAATTGTGCACAATCCTTTCCAAAGGAAGTATGGATGTCATTGAAAGTGAGAGTATCAAAGTACCAAACTCTGTAATAATCAGTGGGTTATCAGGTACAGAGATTGATGATGAAGTTATCAAGTTTTTGCAACACTATGGTTCTATTTCGCGAACAGTAAAAGTTAGTAGTTCAGACCCTGACTTTAAAAACACAGCCATAGTTGAGTTTGAGTATGGCACAGCTATTGAGGTAATTCAGGATGAACTTCCATGCCAAAAACGTACATCTGACCCAAATGTTACCTATCACATCAAACTCTTATCACCACTTTACAGTGCTAAGCTAAGTGGCAGTCTTACCCAGTCCTATCTGTCGGATTTAAAGGGTATTGCCAAATTAAGTGGGGTAGACTATGCAAAAATGTTACTCATTGAGCTTAACAAAATCCAGACTACTACGGAAAGCAGCGATACAGGCCCCTCAGGGGAGGCCGTTTATGTAGATGAGACCACACCCTTGATGTCTAATCCCGCTATAGCCAACCTGATTGGTGAAGCCCGCTCATCTATCTCCAATTCAGACATTCCCAGTTTTTCTACTACCAGTAGACCACCCCCCACGTTGACCCCTGAGCACTTGAGCACACCCGAAGTCCAGAGGGTGATTGTGGAGCATATTGTCAAAAACACTGACATAGGCCAAACCATTCCAACCTCCTCCAAGTTCAGGCCCTTTTCTGGGAAAACTCCATGCCCTAACATGGAGGTGGATTATGATACTTGGCGTAGCCACGTGGATTTTTATCTTGCTGACTTCTCAGTTCCTGAAAAACAAGTAGTACGGAAAATTATTGAGAGCCTTTTGCCACCCGCAGCCAGTATTGTCAAACACTTGGGCCCCATGTCCAGCCCAAAGGACTTTTTGAGCTTGCTTGCTTGCCTGAACTGCTATTGTTATTACGAACAGAAGAGGATAAACAAGCAGCTAAGTCAACTCGCATGAAGCAGCATTTGGGACTCTCAAAATTAAAGGTGCAGTCCAATCCATTAAATGTTTATCCTGACACTGAATTTGAAGCTGCAGCTGCTGACAATTCAGCTCAAACATCCACAAAGAAGCTTCAAAACCAAATTGCACAACTACAAGAACAGTTAACGTCCCTGAAAGCAACAATGGAAAAATCGGTAGCAAAGAAACCCCAGTCAAAGCCCCCTAAAGCTGTGAAGAAACAACAGTCAAAAGACACCCCAAAACAGAATTCCCAGGCAAAAGGTGAAAGTTTTGGCAAAGGTAACAAAAAGCCTCGCCCGTGGTATTGTTTTAACTGTGGCGAGGACAGCCATATAGCCCCCTCATGCGACAATGAACCCAATCCTAAAGCGGTTGAAGTTAAGCGCCAAGAGCTTAAAGTGAAACAAAAAGCTTGGGAAGACCAATCTAATCTCAATTTAAACTAACCTCTGTTCCAGTTGAGGGACAAACTGGAACTAACAGTGAAACAAGTCCCACGCTGAGACCCCAAATAAGATAGTCCTCACATACACTAACCAGCAAGTGTCATTATGGTTTTCCAAAGGGCTTAATTGGTAGGAAATGCACTGCTAATGTAAGTGTAGCTGGCGTGAGTTGCAATTCCTTGTTAGACTCAGGGTCACAAGTAACAACTATCTCACATTAATTTTACCAAAGGCATTTGTCTGATGTTCCTATTCAGCCCATTAGTGATTTAGATGTTGAAGGTGCGAATGGGCAAGCAGTGCCTTATGTGGGTTATGTAGAAATTCCTATTGGGTTCCCTAAAGAGTTTATTGAGTCTGAGCCTCAGATTTCTACATTAGCCCTGATGGTACCTGATTTACGTTCTAGCACAGACCTGCCCGTTTTAATTGGTACAAATGCACTTGATGTTTTATATGAAGAACACTGTTGTGACAATCCCACTTTATCATCTGTCTATGGCTATAGCCAGATTTTGAAAATTCTCCATCACAGATATGAAACAAAAAGTACAGGGAAGCTTGGGCTTATGACACTGAGAGGCAACTCACCTTATGTTATTCCAGCTCATGAGAAAGTCTGTCTTGAGAGCTATGCCCATATAAGTTCCTCTGTCACAGACAAATGGGCAATAGTAGAGCAGCCTACATCCTCAGCCCTTCCAGGAGGGATCTTTGTTGACTGCTGCCTTATTACATTGCCACGTCACAGTCCCTATAAGCACCCTGTTTGGATCAGAAACGAAACAGATCATGACATTACACTGCACGGCAACTGTGTCCTAGCTGAGCTACACATAGCAGAGCAAGTGTTTGATACTCAAAGCCTGTCCAACGCCAATACAGCAGGTTGTTGTAGCCTATCTGCAAACACCCCAGACTCGCCTTCTAAGGACCAGTTAGCATTTGATTTTGGCGACTCTCCTCTGTCTGAGGAATGGAAAAGTAAGATCACGGAGAGTTTAAGCACCTACAAAGATGTCTTTGCATGTCACGACCTAGACTTTGGTCACGCGACAAGAGTCAAGCATAAAATAAAGCTTAAGGATGAGACACCAATAAAACAAAGGTCAACCCCTATTCATCCAAATGACTACGAGGCAGTCAGGAAACATCTTAAAATGCTTCTAGATGCAGGGGTCATAAGGGAATCAGAATCCCCTTACTCCTCCCCTATCGTTGTAGTCAAGAAAAGGACAGGCGAAGTCCGCCTTTGCGTGGACTATCGGAAGCTTAATGTCCTAACAATCAAAGATGCTTATGCGCTGCCAAATCTGGAGGAGACCTTCTCTGCTCTGTCTGGTTCTAAGTGGTTTTCTGTCATGGACTTAAAGTCAGGCTACTACCAGATAGAGATGGAGGAGGAAGACAAGCCTAAAACAGCGTTTGTATGCCCCCTAGGGTTTTATGAGTGTAATCGGATGCCACAGGGCATTACTAATGCTCCCAGCACCTTTCAAAGGTTAATGGAGAGGTGTATGGGAGACATTAATCTCAAAGAGGTGCTCGTCTTTCTAGACGACTTGATTGTATTCTCAGACACCCTAGAGCAACATCAACAGAGGCTAATGCATGTTTTACAGCATCTTCGTGAGTATGGGTTGAAGTTGTCCCCCCCAAAATGTCGTTTTTTCCAGACATCAGTTAAATATCTGGGCCATATCGTGTCGAGAAATGGGGTAGAGACCGACCCAGAAAAAATAGCGGCCATTAAGACCTGGCCAGTGCCAGAGAACTTGAAGCAGCTCAAGTAATTTTTAGGGTTCACCGGCTATTATCGTAGATTCATTAAGGATTATTCCAAGATAGTCCGACCTTTAAATGACCTTACCTGCGGCTACCCACCTCTCAAAAAAGGCCAGAGGAAAGCTAAGTCATCCAAGTATTTCAACCCACAGGAACCTTTTGCCAGCAGATGGGTACCAGCTTGTCAGTTAGCTTTTGAATGCATTAAGGAGAAACTAACTTCATCTCCAGTGTTAGCGTTCGCAAATCCCAAGCTCCAATATGTCCTGCATACTGACGCTAGCACTACAGGCTTGGGTGCTGCTCTCTATCAGGAGCAAGATGGTATAATGCGCGCCATTGCCTATGCTAGTAGAGGGCTGACTCCAAGCGAGACCAGATATCCAGCTCATAAGCTAGAATTTCTAGCTCTAAAATGGTCTGTTGTCGAAAAGTTTCATGACTACCTGTATGGTAATGAGTTCACAGTTATAACGGATAATAATCCGCTCACCTATATTCTCACTACAGCAAAGCTTGACGCAGCGAGCTATCGCTGGTTAGCGGCACTGTCCACCTTCAATTTCCAGATAAAGTACAGAGCTGGAAAAGCTAACCAGGATGCCGATGGCTTATCAAGGAGGCCCCACCAAGCCCTTGCTGCAGATAGTATAACAGTAGAGGAGGAAAACCGGATAAATCAACTTGCATCATGTTTCCTCGGATCCCCTCAACTCTGTAATGACTTGTGTTCCGACACTGTAGCAGCTGTATGTGATAAGCATCTTCTCAATGAGAAAAGTGAAAACTCACCGCATGTTATTCTGGTTGAGTCCTTAGCCATGAATGCAGAGGCCATTCCCGATGCATATAGTGATGCAGAGACAACTGGCCAAGTAGCGGTTCAAATGTTTACTGAGCATGAGTTAAAAGACCACCAAAGATCAGATCCAAACGTCAATTATGTCATTCAGTTACTCGAAACTGGTGCCAATGTCCCACATAACACCGAAGCTCAACCCCTGGAAATTAAGCGGATGTTAAGAGAGTGGAAACGCTTTGAAATGAGAAATGATCTTCTGTTCAGGAAACGGCAGAGCGATTCCAGAACAATTTACCAACTGGTAGTACCTGTTTCCTTGAGACCCACCATTCTAAAGCTGCTCCAAGATGATATGGGTCATATGGGGTGGGAGAGGACTCATGAACTAGTGCGATCAAGGTTTTATTGGCCTAAGATGGGGTTTGACGTTGAGGAAAAGATAAAGAACTGTGGGCGTTGTGTAAGAAGGAAGTCCCTACCTGAAAAGGCAGCATCCTTGGTTAATATCAAAACCACACGACCGATGGAGTTTGTATGGACTTTCTTTCCATCGAGCCTGATAGTAAAAGCATAAAAGATGTGTTAGTCATAACGGATCATTTCACAAAATACGCAGTTTCCCTGCCTACTAGAGATCAAAAGGCAACCACAGTGGCTAAAAATCTGTGGGAAAACTTCTTGGTCCACTATGGGTTTCCTGAACGCCTCCATAGTGACCAAGGGAGGGATTTTAAGTCGCATGTGATAAAGGAACTGTGTGCTATGACAGGCATCAAGAAAGTTAGGACCAGCCCATATCATCCAAGGGGTAACCCGGTTGAGCGATTTAATCGCACCCTCCTTAGCATGCTGGGTACTCTGAAAGACGAGCAAAAGGTCCATTGGCGTGATTTTGTAAAACCTCTCACACATGCCTATAACTGTTCAAAAAATGAGGTCACTGGGTTTAGCCCTTATGAGTTAATGTTTGGCCGTAGTCCTAAGCTGCCAGTTGATCTTGCTTTTGGGTTGCCAGTTACAGAGGAAACACCAACATCCCACTCCCAATATGTGCGAAATCTAAAAGCTAAGTTGGAGGAAAGCTACCAAATTGCTCTTGAAAACTCCAGGAAAGTGGCTGAGAGAAACAAACAGCGATTTGACAAGCAAGTCCGAGAGTCCGTTCTTCTAGTTGGAGACAGGGTTTTAGTCAAAAATGTCAATTTGCGCCATAAACATAAACTTGCAGACAAATGGGGACCCATCATTTATCGTGTTGTTAAGAAAATGACTAATGTCCCTGTATATGTGGTTCAACCAGAGAAAGGCGATGGTCCCACCAGAACTCTCCATCGCGACCTTTTACTTGCGTGTGGGAACCTCTCAGACGCTGAGGATGAAGATGAGACCAAATCAAAACCTCCAAGACGCCCTAAAACTCGACAAAGCCCCCTTGAACCAGAGGAAATGGAAGTTTCTGAGTCAGAGGAGGAATTTGAATATATTCCAGGACATCCCTCAATTCATACAGAAACATTCATTAACGTTTATGACAAGAAACATGACACTCCAAATGAGCAAAATGAGCCAACAAACCCAGATATCTCAGATCTACCATCTCCAGCCAATGGCGATAACTCTCTGCCATCTCCAGCTGAAATAGTAGAGACCAATTCTGGTGGAGATTATGATGGTCAGGAAATTCAAAGTGAAGCTGACCCACTCTGTGAGGAGCTCCATTCAAATGTAAGGGAAGGAGCACCTGAGCAATACAGAGACATGACAGACCAGCAAACTGGACAGATAACTAACACAAGTCCGGAAACATCCTGTATAAGGAAGTCTGAAAGGTCAAGGCGAGCCCCAGGACGCTTCCATTACCCACAGCTGGGCCAGCCCCTAATATCCTTTGCACAAAGATTTTTAGACAACTTTAACCAAGCCCTTGAGACCATTAGTACCTATGAAAATCATCAGATCCATGATGTTTAGAGTACACAATTAAGTACATGAGGGGACTCATGTTAATTACAGGGGGAGGGTGTAACCCATGTAAAAAACAGGATTACCAGTGTTTTATCGCGTAAAGCTATTCTTTCCAATGGTCATTGAATGCACCACCACTCTCCTAGTCCCCTTGAACGTATCTTGTGCTCTGGCGGCCTGCTCATGAACGAGAGAAGGTAATGAGACACAGGGAGCAAGATACGCAAGCTACATCGTGGGTCAAATTAATCTGAAAACTTGTTAAAAAAAACTACTTTTAACAAATTCTAATGTAAATTAATAATTTTCAGAGCCTTAAGAGTGTTTTGCACCCAGCCAATCGAGTGGAGTGTGTGTTTTCTTTGAAACTCCGGTGAGTTCGAAAAAGAATATAAGCTAGCAGGAAACGCATTGCCACCTGTAGCGTATTGTGTTGACAAGACCAGTCGGAGTAGTGACAGTACTAGAAATGTAGAATCATATTTCATTCCAAATTGGTTTTGTTTGAATGTTATTTTAATGTATGATTTATTTGGTGCAATATAAGCATATTGTAATTTTGTTTTAAGTTAATTAAGCATTTAGTAATTCCATTTATGGGTAAATTCATAACTAAGTACTAGTTAAAAAATAATTAAAGTAATAATATGCATTGATTTCATAAGCCTTAAAAAGAGATAGATGGATAATTCAGCTTTATGTAATGGTGTAAAGCAGTTTACTTTAAATTCATTGAAGAAAAACAATGTTAAAAACACCGGTGTGATGGATTGTGAATGTTACATGAGATCTCATTTTGTTTAGAAACCATTGTTTAGAGTTATTTTATTCATTGTTCTGTGCTGTATGTGCAGACTGGTTTTAGTGGTACCGGATCTTGTTTCTTCAAATATTGATGGCGAGCCAGACCATTGAGAACTTGATGAACCCTGAAGCAGAGTGGCCAGCTGCTTGGGTTTTGGAGCTGATCTACAGACCAACCACTTCATTCCAAAGGATCCCAGATAAGGAACCCTTGATTCACTAAATCCTGCACGGATAGCGTAATCGACAAGAGTCTTTTCAACACACAAGAGGGCAAAGAGACTTTTCCAATTTCTTGTTTATTTTATTTTATTTCTTTTAAAGGGAGCTCTACACATACATAAGTGCACTGGTATATTGTGCCTTGTGAAATTGTAATAAATCTGCCGGCTGTTCAAATTCCAAATCTTCTTCATTATTCTTACTCCTTTAGAACCTAGTTATAGCACCAGTGTTACACTACAGTCATGAGGAATTTCACTATACCAGCTCCCCAGACCCCAAAAGCACTTGTAAAATCTTCAAGATTGAATCCATGCGTCTCATGCAATTTCTGCAGGCCTTCTTGTGTACTATGTACCATGTCCATGACCTTGTTTGTTGCGTCAGAAACATAAGTGCAGCATTCAGTTCCAATCACTTTACATGTACTACCTTGAGCTGTGAGTAGCAGGTCCAGAGCCATCCTATTTTGCAAGACTATAGTTTTTACTTCTTGTAATTCTTTATGTTCTGCAAGAATAGCTTTAGCTGAAGCATTTAGGTGAGTTTCTAAAACTTTAGAGTAACATATATACCATACCACGGCACCAACACACTAAATACTTTGTCACTAGTTGTTAAAGTACGCTTATGTCTATGAAAAGGAACATGCAATGCAGCAATTTCTGATGAGTTAACTTTTCAAATCATAGGAATTAAATAAGCCAGATAGCAAATACCGTACATGTTGTCGAAGGGGACACTGCTGTAGGCGTTACCTCCACACACCATGTAGACTCTTTCAGGGAGCGGGGTCTGCTTTACTTCTTTCTCAACACTGTGGATGCATTGGCTGTGGCCAACATCTTTTCTCTTATTAGTGCCCGCTCTCTGGGAGCAGAGAGAAACATGAGTCAATTCATTAACTGACATCGGTGGAATATACATTGAACAATCACGCTGACCAGATATTTTACGCTGCATTGGTTTTTTACAATCCAGAATATTGATTTTTACTTCACCCACAGATGTAGTCCCCAACCATGGCTGTATGTACACCATAGCTTCAACTAATAAAGTAGGAGTGTAAGGCTGAGGCGTACACATTTCATTCTTGATGGTGTTACTACAATTAGTTTGCACTAGGGTTAGTTGTAGCCTATAAGTAAACCCCTAGTAAGTATATAATTGTCCGCAGCACTCAGATTACGTATGCACAAACTAAAGCTCCAAATGCAGCCATGCCCGTGCCTTGTAGGGCTTGGAGAGATCTACAAGAAGAGCTTTGAATCACCTCTCTAGCACCTTGAGTTTAAAAGTTAGACACAATTTACTTTTTATTGCTGCAAAGTCATTTTCAGCTCGAAAGAAGGCCACTTTTGACCTTTTCACATTATAGACATGAAACCTTGGCCAAACTGCTCAAACACAACCATATCAACTGGAGACACATGGAAATGGATTCTCAGGACTAAACAGGCCATTTTCAGGCCAAATCACACAAATACTTGGCTCTGCTCATACAATGCCAAAACAGACTCATATGAGGCCAGGGATGTGGATTTGCATTTACTTGAGCCATATTAGTGCCAAACACCAATCTGAGTGCTGCGGACAAACCATTTTTGCTGGAACATGCGACGCCCAAAATTGCACCCCTCATTCAAAATCCTACTTGTCCTAGGGTTTTCATCCAAAAGGCTCCAAATTTGGTCAGAATCACCTAGACACGTGGGCCGACAAAATTATCAATTAGTTTTTTTATATCTTAATGGGTGTGGCCATAACAAGCTCCTAACGAGCAGGCCATTTTTGGAAAAAAAAAATCTAGTGTAACTTTCACATACATTGTTAGATATTGTTGAACCCAATGAAGCGTTTGTACACATTAATGACCTGACCACAATGATATGCAAATGATAGGGCTATCTTCAAAACTGGCTCTCCAACTGCCCCTACAAAATTATAATGGGAGCCACAAATTTAGTTTGGTCTAGAGACATGAAATTTGGTACACACATCCCTTATGTCATGCTGAACAAAAAAGCCAATCATAGTGACCCCCTATCTAAAACCGTGTTGCCATGGGAATGCTCGAAACATGTCATTTAAATGAATGGGAGGCTGAAATTGAACGCTAAATTGAGCTCCTAAACGTAACTGAAACCACACCAAGCTTCACCCAAAATTGAAGACCGTTGAGTAATAATTTTTTTGGTACTGCCATAGAAATCCATAAAAAGGGCACTCGACAGCGCACCCTGGAAAAGTGGAAATACATTATGCCAATGGGAAGTGAAAGTAAATTTTTTTGTTGTAAAGTCACGAAATTTGGTACACACATTCCTTATATCAAGCCAAACAAAAAATATTATTATGGCTTTGCCCCCTGACAAACAGGAAGTCCGCCATTTTGGGTGGAACATGCAATGCCCAAAATCGCACCACTCATTTAAAATCCTTCTTGTCCTAGGGTTTTTATCCAAAAGGCTCCAAATTTGGTCAGAATCATCTAGACACATGAACCAACAAAAATTATCAATTATTTTTTTGATATCTTAATGGGTGTGGTCGTAACGAGCCCCTAACGAGGAAGCCATTTTGGGAAAAAGAAAATCTCTAACCTTCACATACATTGTTGGATTTGTTTGGACCCAATGAAGCGTCTGTGCACATTAATGACCTGAACACAATGATATGCAAATGATAAGGCTATCTTCAAAACTGGCTCTCCTGCACTTTACAGTACAAAATTAAGTCTTGCGCAGAACATTTATCCCCGCGGTTTCAAGGTGAGGCGACATGCAGTCTTCCCGAGTAAACGTGTCTCCCGTGGTCGCAAGGGATGCGAGGGCCTTTGACGCTGCTTGCGGCTTTAATTAATCTTATTACTTATAAGTATCCAGCAGTTCAGGTAAACAGGAAGTGGTAAAAATAGGATAATTGAGTCAGGGGTACTTGGCTAAAATAAAAAAGAGAGGATTGATATCAAGTAAATATGATGTGACTGTTTATGCATGATGGAATGTTCCTGGACCTTAGTTCACCATCTTGAGTTGCATATCCTGGCAATGTCAGAGGGTATGTTTTTGTTAAAGGTCCCATATTATGCTAAATCTGAGCTTTTAACAATGTTCTAACTTCTAACTCTACCTCAAACACATACCCAAAGTTGTGTTTTGTTTCATTCACGCATGTTTGAGTAATTTATTTAGTTTGCGCTACAGTCCTTTCAACGAGCTGTTTCACACAATGACGTCAATATGTGAGTAAACCACTCCTCTCCAGGAAGTGCTCCTCCACACTCCTCCAGCCCCTCCCTCCTGCACTGTCAACAAGTGCCGTGCTCTGCAACTCAGACGCACAGAGAAGCATCGCTGCTAGTTCTTTCAATACATTGCACAAAAGCTACCATAGGAGTCTCCAGGCAGCATACATTCTCAACTTCAGTATGCATTGTATGGCAATTTCCACATGTGCACCTATAAACAGAAGCAGTTAACACGCGCTATGCTACGGGCTACACCATAGAAACAGACATAATAAATAGTTTCTCATTTACCAAGCAGAAACTTCTTGTAGAAGCCTTCGAGGTCTTTGTGTTTGCTCTTCTTCGAACTCAGAGTCAGACTCTGGGTCGAAGATATACGGCTCAGTTACTCTCAAAGCCATTGCTGAAAAAGTTATTACTACGATGTACCGTGTTTACTTCAGTCTGTTTCCAGCGGCAGCTCGCACAGCTCTAGCGTGACGCCATGAGTGGGCGGAGCCAACACGGGAGAGCTGAACCTTAAAGTGACAGCGCCAAATCAGACTGTTCACTTTGGGCTCATGATGAGAGCTCATCCAAACCGCTTGTATAAGATAATTATTGTGTGTTTCATGTTGCAAAATGTGATATGGTAACCTAAACGTATCCAAAATACACTGTATAATGTTCAAAATAGTATAATATAGGACCTTTAAGGGCTTTATCCCCATGGTGAGTTTTAAATCTTCGGACAGTGTGTGTCTTAGGGGCCTTAACCTGAGACAACCACGAGAAAAGCCCCAGTTAACATTTGGATATCACATCTCTAGCTCGTGGTTGTTTAGAGAAGAGTCCCCTTTTTGAAATGTGTCAATTTGAAGGCTTCCGTAAAGGGGCCCAAAATGTGAAGACAAAGAACTGCTATGACGTTAATGTGAAGCAGATGTGGTCTTGGGGAATATTTAAACTGTTGTACCATGTTGTTCACGTTTAGAACCCTGCATGTTGGTCTCTGAACCTCTGGAACCAGAATAAATCTGAGTGAACCAATCGATCGACCAGTGTCATTTTTGGCTGGCTCTCTCTTTGCTTGACTTCAGTCCTGAGGCAGAGGTGGGTCTTGAGACAGTGCTGAGTCCTGAGGGAAAGCTGGGTATTGAGGTAGAATTGCCTCCTGATGCAGTGGTGGGTTCTTAGGCTTTGAGTCCTGATGCAGAGCGTTTTCCTGAAAAGGAGCTGAGTCCTGAAGTAGAGCTGTTTCCTGATGCAGAGCTGTGTCTGGAAGCAGTGAGTCCAGAGTTCGGGCTGGGTCCTGAAGGAGTTAGTCCAGAGGCAAAGCTGAGTCCTGATGCAGAGCTGGGTCCTTAGGCGGAGCATTTTCCTGATGCAGAGCTGTGTCCTGAGGATGTGAGTCCTTATGCAGAGCTGGGTCCTTAGGTGGAGCATTGTCCTGAGGCAGCGCTGGATCCTGACGCAGTGAGTGCAGAGGCAGAACATGGTCCTGAGGCAGAACATGGTCCTGAGGCAGAGCTCTTTCTTGAAAAGGAGCGGAGTCCTGAAGCAGAGCAGGGGCCTGAGGCAGAGCTGGGTCCTGAGGCAGCGCTGTTTCCTGAAAAGGAGCTGAGTCCTGAAGCAGAGCAGGGGCCTGAGGCAGAGCAGGGGCCTGACGCAGAGCAGGGGCCTGAGGCAGAGCTGGGGCCTGAGGCAGTGATTCCTCAGGCAGAGCAGGGTCCTGAGGCAGAGCTGGGTCCTGAGGCACAACAGAATTCTGAGGCACAGCAGAATTCTGAGGCAGAGCTGGTTCCTGATGCTGAGCTTAGACTTGAGGTAGGGCTGAGTCTTGAGGAAGAGCTGCTTCCTGAGTTTGGACGTTTAGGAGCTCAATTTAGGGTTCAATTTCCGCCTCCCATTCATTTAAATTACATGTTTCGAGCATTCCCACGGCAACGCGGTTTTAGATAGGGGGTCATTGTGATTTTTGAAATTTGTGCCTCCCATTATAATTTTGTAGGGGGCGCTGGAGAACCCGTGTTGAAGACAGCCCTATCATTTGCATATCATTGTGTTCAGGTCATTAATGTGCACAAACGCTTCATTGGGTCCAGCCAAATCCAACAATGTATGTGAAAGTTACACAAGATTTTCTTTTTCCAAAAATGGCCTCCTCGTTAGGGGCTCGTTACGACCACACCCATCGGCGCACGTGTCTAGGTGATTCTGACCAAATATAGAGCCTTTTGGATGAAAAACCCTGGGACAAGTAGTATTTTGAATGAGGGGTGCGATTTTGGGCGTTGCATGTTCCTGTTTGTCAAGGGGCAAAGCCATAATAATATTTTTTGTTTGTCTCCATGTAAGGAATGTCTGTACCAAATTTCGTGACTTTACAGCAAAAAAAAAGGGTGTGCTATTGAGCCTCCTTTTTATGTATTTGTATGCCAGTGGCAACAAAATTATTACTCAACAGTCTTGAATTTTGGGTGAAGTTTGGTGCGGTTTCAGTTATGTTTAGGAGCTCAATTTAGCGTTCAATTTCCGCCACCCATTCATTTACATTACATGTCTCGAGCATTCCCATGGCAACACGGTTGTAGATAGGGGGTCATTGTGATTGGGTTTCTAGACCAAACAAAATTTTTGTCCCACATTATAAATTCATAGGGGGCGCTGGAGAGCAAGTTTTGAAGATAGCCCTATCATTTGCATATCATTGTGTTAAGGTCATTAATGTGCACAAACGCTTCATTGGGTCCAACCAGATCCAACAATGTTTGTGAAAGTTACAGGAGATTTTATTTTCCCAAAAATGGCCTCCTCGTTAGGGGCTTGTCACAGCCACACCCATTAAAAAAAACAAAAACTGCCTGACAATTTTTGTTGGCTCGTGTGTCTAGATGACTCTGACCAAATTTCGAGCCTTTTGGATGAAAGTCCTAGGAGAAATAAGATTTGAAATGAGGGGTGCGGTTTTGGGCATCACATGTTCCACCCAAAATAGCAGACTTCCTGTTTGGTTTTGGGTGGGGCCATAATATAATTTTTTTTGGCCTTGACACAGCCTATGTATGTACCAAGTTGCGTTTGCCTATGTTGGAAAAAATGCACTTTCACTTTCCATAGGCTCAATGTATTTTCCATTTTCCAGGGTGCGCTATTGTGCCCCCTTTTTTTTACATTTTAATGGCTCTGCCAAAGAAAAATATTACTCAATGGTCTTGAATTTTGCGTGAAGTTTGGTGCACTTTTTGATACGTTTAAGAACTCAGTTTAGCGTTCAATTTAGTCTCCCATTCATTTACATTACATATTTCAGGCGTTCCCACGGCAACACAATTGTAGATAGGGGGTCATTGTGATTGGCTTTTTTGTTTGTCATGAGATAAGGGATGTGTGTACCAAATTTAGTATCTCTACGACAAACTTAATTTTTGGTCCTCATTATAAATTCTTAGGGGGCGCTGGAGAGCCAATTTTGAAGATAGCCCGATCATTTGCATATCACTGTGTTCAGGTCATTAATGTGCATAAACACTTCATTGGGTTCAACCAAATCCAACAATGTTTGTGAAAGTTAGAGGAGATTTTATTTTCCCAAAAATGGCCTCCTCGTTAGGGGCTTGTCACAGCCACACCCATTAAAAAAAAAAACAAACTGCCTGACAATTTTTGTTGGCTCATGTGTCTAGATGATTCTGACCAAATTTGGAGCCTTTTGGATGAAAATCGTAGGAGAAATAAGATTTGGAATGAGGGGTGCGATTTTGGAGGTCGCATGTTCCACCCAAAATGGCGTTATAATAGTTAGTTATAGTTATAATAGGCCCTCCCGACCATCACCGGCTCGGGCCTAATAATCCTAACGAAAACAATAGGCCCTTCCGGCCATCGCCGGCTCGGGCCTAACTATATCAAAAATAATAAGAATTGAAGCATATATAGCATGGTAAACACAAATAATGTGATCACTGTTACTCAAACATAGTAAGATACAATGTGAACATATTCTGGTGAAAAGATATATGATAGGGGTAGGCCTATGCCAAAAAATCGATTCACATAAGAATCGCGATTCTCATTTGCTACGATTCAGAATCGATATAAAATGTCACAAAATCGATTTTAAAAAATCAAAAAATCCACTGGCTGTCCGCCTCCATTTTGTAACTGCGCGGGAAGTCCTGACGTCAGTCGGTTATGGAATGCATGCATGCGTGGAAAGCACCAAAACAACAAAGATGGGGGAAAAGGAGATCCAACCGGCCCCGTCTTCGCTAAAGGCTAAAATTTGGCGTCATTTCGGATTTTACCGAATGCCCAGAAATACCGAGCTGGACATGACACACACAGTGTGCAAGCATTGCAAAACTAAGATCAAGCACTTTGGCAACACAACAACTGCTCGGGCTCATATCACGAGGCATCACCCGGAGGTCAAAGAAACAGAGCAGAGTCAGCCACCAGCTGCAGACCAACGCACACTGCAATGCTTCTCGAAGCTCTCTGCCAGCTCCGAGCGGGCAACAAAAATAACTCGGTCTATCGCCTGCTTCATCGCCAAAGACCTACGGCCTTACAGTGTGGTGGAGAACAAGGGGTTCACCTGCATGTTGCAGACAGCGGAGCCAAGGTACGCCATACCGTCCCGTAAGTTTTTCACTGGGACAGCTGTGCCGCAGCTTTACCAAGAGACTAAAAGAAAGGTCGCCAGTGCCCTAACCAAAACGACCAGAGTGGCACTAACATGTGATGCATGGACATCAAGAGCAACCCTGTCTTTTGTGACATTCACCGCTCACTACATAACTGATACGTGGCTGCTCGAATCCCGTGTTTTGCAAACTCGTGTGATGCACGAGAGCCACACAGCCGTGAATGTCAATGCCATGTTTCACTCCATTGCTGATGAATGGGAGCTGACAGTCCCGGATCTGGTGATTGTGACTGATAATGCTGCCTACATGCTTGCCACTACACAAATTGACAACTTGGCACACATTACATGTTTTGCCCATACTCTCAACCTGGCTGCTCAACGAGCTCTGAAGCTGACTACGGTGTCATGATTACTTGGGAGGATCAGGCGAATCACTGGTTTCTTCCACCGTTTCCTCACCAAGGAGGACCAGCTGGAAGCCCATGCCAATGTAGTATATATGCTTTTTTTTTTTTAAATACCATAAAATGAGGGACTGGTGTGATTATTTTGTACATAATGACTGATATGATTGTTGAATTTTTTCTGTAGAGTCATGTGAACTCAGAGGAGACTGAGGACAAGTCTGAGACACCACAGCCAGACCCAGAAGAAGGCCCTGCTCCAAAAAGAAGGCCCTCTTCACTGATTACGCTACTGGGCAAGACATTTACTGAAGTCAGTGTTGTCCATAGATCTGCCAGCACCAGAGCTAAAGAGGAGCTGAAGAAGTATCTTGAAGCCCCCCCACTGTCTCTGTCAGAGAACCCCCTCAGGTGGTGGAGGACCCATGAGACAGCTTTTCCTCTCTTGGCTATACAGGCTAAATGCTACTTGTGTATCCCTGGCACTAGCGTTGCAGCTGAGAGAGTTTTCTCCACCGCTGGAGATATAGTGACAGCACAACGAAGCAGTCTCACTCCAGCACATGTAGTTCAGCTTCTTTTTCTACAAAAGAACCTGGATGTTGCACCTGCAAATGGACAGTAATCTTGGACACAGTTTATGTCCAGTTTTCTTTCATGATTTGTTGAAAATCATACAATCAGTTGCACAGTTGTGAATAGTGCTATTGTTGCAAGAGGGTACTATTTTTTATTTACAAAGAAGCACTTTTATTTTCATAACTTGTTATTCTTTAAGCTACTAACTGAGAAATATTAATGTTTTTCATTTGTGCAACTGTTGTGTTCCACATGATATTTTTGGTACTGCAACTTTCCTGTGAAATGAAAATGCATCTTTTTCAACTGTACCATTTTTATTATACAGAAGCACTTTATTTTTGTTCCAACTTATTTTATAGCTAGCTACTTAGAGTAGCAGTTGAGGACCACACACTGTTTTTGGTAAAGGCACTTTCCTCAGAATTTAAAAGGCAGCATGTTTAACTGCACTATTTTTTTTTAATAAAGAGGCACTTTTATTTTTGTTACTTAAGCAGTATGTGATATTGCTTTTATGTAACAGTTGCAACAATTCCATCTAAGCATGGATAAATGTTTACAACTTAATAAATGTGAAAAAAGACTTTAATGTCTCCATTTGTCATTCTGTCTTGCAAAGCAGATGGGAGTAGATCATGATCAGAAATCAGATCAGAAATTATAATGAATAAAATCGTTTTGAATCGAAAATCGATTTTAAATCGAATCGTGGCCCCAAAAATCGGAATCGAATTGAATCGATAGTAAAAGATTCCCACCCCTAATATATGATGAGGCAAGGTATAATAAGGTTATAACGGTCAATGCAATTTTCACCTCACAACACAAGATGCATATAAGTCAATCTCAAGAGTTTCACTAATTAAGGAAAATAAAAATTCTTAAGACTAAAAGTGGTGATAAGTTGGCTAAAAGAAACAAAAGACGGAAGTCACTTAGCCAGCCCGCAATGGACCGTCATACCATCTGACCTCCCCTAAGTAGGCAGATAAGTAGCCTTATAATCACTAAAAGCAAATAAACCATGAAAACAGGTGTAGCACTGATGAGGCACTAAATAATAATTAATAAAAATTAGCAAAACTGGCTTCCGGTGACGCCATGTTGAAGACACCAGCGTAGAACATTGCTCTGTCTGAAAACTTCAAATAACCTAACAAAAAAACATCAACAAGCGGCATACTAGCAGAAATCGACATGGCAACATCTTTAAGAAGCAAAGGTTCTAACAAATCAGATGTTACAATGAACAAAAATGATAGTTTAAAGCAGCTAACTCTTCTTAATCTTTATTCCCCCAATGAGGACTGTCCAAAATTTTTTAAATCAATAGCATCAATACTAGCGGATAAAGCAGAGGGAATTACTTTGGTTGGTGGAGACTATAATTGTGTAGTGAGATGGTGCTTAGATCGACTCCCAGCAGGAGTGGGCCCTACATCTAGAAAGTCTGCAACTCTTGGTGCTATGATACAGGAACTGGGTTTAGTAGACATTTGGCGTTATCTACACCCTAGAGAAAAGTATTTCACCTTTAAACTAAATACTAAAGCTAAACCATGGAATTGATTAGCTGGTCCCTCAGTGCGATTGACAAGATTTTTTCACCCAGAAGTGGGGCCCCAGGGGAGCCCACATGTCCTGATGGGACCTTTGCGGCCGGCTACACGATGGACGCATGGCAAAAGTGGCAGGTCATGTGCCTGTCGGTTCTGTCCGTTGAGGACATCGAGGACGTCTATATAATTGGATTCATGGTAGCAGGGCATCTAATGATTGGCATGGGAGTTGCTCTGGTCTATTGGAAAATCTACAAGGAGGCAGCCAACAAAGAGTCCAATCGGCTGCCCCAGGAAATTAAAGACCACCTTGGAGAGGAGTGTGACCGACTCTCGGGGATACTGAGGAAAGTGACATTGATCGAGGAACTTTATCGTGACATCTTGGCTCGGTCCAACGAGGAAACCAAACGGATGGATTACATCTTGGGTCAGTCCTATGAACTGGTTCGCCAGACTGCGGGCTTGAATAAGAAACTGCACGAGCTGTCGGAGTCACTCTCCAATCTGAGGGGGCGCTAACTGAGGATGACCGGACCGGACTTTGGAGCGAAAGAAATTGTATTTTCGTTCATGGCTAAATTGAATTGAATGTTTAATTAATTATTAATTTGGAAAGCCCCAACTATGTTATCCCCTTGTGGAATGTAAGCATGCAGCGGATCCTATCTGCCCCCCGCCCTGCGCATCTGTGATATCTCTTCAAGGCCAAGCCACTGGCCTCACTGACTCCACATGCAGACACAACAGACCTTCACACTGGCACACAGACCTTAACCCCCCACACACACACACACACACACACACACACACACACACACACACACACACACACACACATACACTCCCTATCTTAGTGTCGGCCCTCCCTGTATTTTCCTGCCTTCTACTATCGCTCCCCCTTCCGCCAGGCCTGGCTTAGCCGCGAGGCAACCCCCTGTAACCCCCATCCACCTGAAAGAACCCATCGCAGGCCCTGTGATAAATGTGTGATATCCCATTGCTACTTGTTGTTTTTGTTAATGTATGTTTATGCTCTGTACTTGCAACTGAAACTGCAACTTTCATGAAGTGAAAAGAGTTGGCGCGCGCTACACTGGCGTAGCAGCCTAAGATGCTCTCTCATCTGAAATGGAATTTCTCCTTTTGGAGACAATAAAGTATAATTGAATTGAATTGAATTGAATTGAATGTCACAAGTCCATGGTAGTTACTCTAGATTGGAAATGTTCTTGATATTAGGGAGTGACACACACAGAGTTAATGAATGTAATATAGGCCCAATTACCATATCAGATCACGCTCCTTTCTCGCTCAAGCTAAATATTGGATCGAATAATCAATTTAAATACTGGAGACTTAATGTGTGTTTGTTAAATGATGAGAAAATCAGACAGGACCTCCAAAGAGCTAAATTGAGTTAAACAATAATGATACAGTGTCTCCCTCAACATTGTGGGAGGGAAGTAAAGCTGTAATGAGAGGCAATATTATTGCCATCTCTTCTCAATTGAAGAAACAAAGGCTTGCGACACAAAATGAGCTGGAGAAGAAAATTAAAGATTGGAATTACTATTTCAACAATCTCAGGACAAGGAAACATTAGACTCACTGAAAGAGACCAGACAAAAATTAGACGACTTACTAACCTATAAAGCAGAAGGAGCATTGCGATTTTTGAGTATGGTAATAGAGCAAGCCGTCTACTGGCTTTTCAGTTGCGTAAAGCTCAGTCTAACAGAGTTGTAGGCAAAATTAACCAAATCCTTACACAACCAAAAGAAATTACTAAGGCATTTGCTAATTACTATCAAAAACTGTACGAGGAAGAAAAATTCCCAGGAAAAAAGGAGGATGAGGCTGAGATTATGGGACACCCTATAAAACAAGACGAAATTAGGAGGAGCATTCTCAAACTTAAAAATGGTAAAACCCCAGGTGTTGACGGGTTATCAGGGGAATACTTTTCTGAATGATTTATCAACTGTTTTATGTAAAGTCTATAATTATGCATTGACAAAGGGAGACCCCCCAGGGTCATGGTCAGAAGCAGTAATCAGTGTGATCCCCAAAGAAAATAAGGACCCAACCCTTTGTACCTCTTACCGCCCAATTAGCCTTCTGTGTGTAGATATGACAATTTAGACCTCAATCCTTGCAAATAGAATTCAGAAGATGATAAATAAATCTTGTTAAACCTGATCAAACTATTTAAATTTACTGCCAATAGACAAGGATGTGATAATGTTAGAAGAGCCTTAAATTTACAAATAATAGCAATGAAAAAGAACATGCTTCTCGGCCTAGATGCCAAGAAGGCATTTGACCAGGTGGACTGGTTATTTCTAGAGCAGTCACTTAGATATATGGGTTTTAAAGATGTGTTTGTTGATTGGATAAAAATATTTTATAGAAGTCCAAAATCCAGAGTCAGAGCGAACGGCCATTGCTCAGATTTTTTTCCCCTAGGACGTGGTACACGTCAAGGAGATGCTTTGTCACATTGTCTATTTGCTCTTAGTATTGAGCCATTGGCAGAGCTAATAAGAGCAAATCCCCTTATACAAGGGATAGCAGATGACTCAAATATTCAACATAAGCTAGCATTCTTTGCTGATGATATTCTATTTTTTTTGGAAAACCCGGTCACCTCTATACCTGCTTTCCTAAGATGCCTTGATGACTATAGTTATGTCTCGGGATATAAGGTTAATACCAGCAAGTCAGAAGCA
The DNA here is from genome assembly GCA_036850595.1 of Rhyacichthys aspro. Lineage (NCBI taxonomy): Eukaryota > Metazoa > Chordata > Actinopteri > Gobiiformes > Rhyacichthyidae > Rhyacichthys > Rhyacichthys aspro. Next base: position 25,255,589 of record CM072148.1, read on the forward strand.
ATGATGATTGTGGGGGACTGGCCCTCTGAATTAGACAATTTAGTTTCTTTTAAAAGAGCTACGCATGGATTTAGATACCTAGGCATTAACATTACTCCAAAAACTACACAACTCTTTGCCTCTAATTACGGAAAATTACTGAAGGAAATCAAAAATGATTTGGAAAGGTGGGATGTACTCCCTTTGTCTCTCTTCGGTAGAGTAGAATCAGTGAGAATGAATATACTACCAAGATTATTATTTTTATTTCAATCTCTTCCAATCCTAGTGCCACAATCCACATTCAAAACACTAGAAAAGCTTGTGTCAAAGTTTATTTGGCAAAACCGAAGACCAAGGGTACATTTAAAAATATTAATGACCAATAAAAAACAGGGAGGTCTCGGATTACCTAATTTAAAGCTGTATTACTGGGCGACACAACTGCACATTATATCAGCGTGGGTTACTAATAACACGGAAATCCAGTGGGTCTCTATTGAACAGAACTCACTCCCTGGGTTGTCGTTGAGTTCCCTACCATTTTTGAGCCATATTTCTTCAAAAAAGTTAAAAATGAACAACTCTTGGATTCTGCAAATCCTTAGGACCTGGACACTAATTCAAAAACAACTTAAAGGTGTTACAGGGCTATCACAAACCATGCCTATTGTAGGTAACATTGAATTTTTGCTATCTATATCAGATAATGTCTTTAGAAGGTGGGCAGATAATGGTTTGATTGTACTGGAACATTTGTTCTCTGGGTCGACATTTAAATCATTTTCCCAATTACAAGAACAATTTTCTTTACCTCCGGGCAATTTATACAGGTACCTACAGATTAGAAACAAAAACAAAACATGTAGAATGGGACATTGTTAAGAAGGAACCTACGGACATAGAAATGTATTTTGTAAGTTTGTTTGAAAGGCAGACATCAATGAAGAAATTAATCTCTGTAATGTATAGAAAATTGTTGGAAAATATATCAGATAATACATTACATATTAAACAGCAGTGGGAACTGGGGATGAATGTAATATTGACAGATGAATCATGGGAAAAAGTGTGTTCTGAATGCCATAAAGGGGTTGGAGGCCAGCTCTGGAAAGAGTTTGACTGGAAAATGAAAACTAGATTTTTTATAACCCCATTAAAAACCTTTATTTCTAGGAGTACAGTTACGGACAAATGTTGGAGGAATTGTGGCTTGACTGGTGACTACACCCATGTTTTTTGGGATTGCCCAAAGATAAAGACATTTTGGGAGAGCATTAAACAGAAAATGGAGGACATCTTAAGAACAGATCTTCCCATGGACCCTCTTTTATTCCTGCTGGATATATATCCCATGGATTTACTCACTTAAGGTCAATGCTACATATTGCACATTTTATTACTAGTTGCAAGAAAGACTGTTACCCTAAATTGGATTAAGCCCTGCCCACCTACTGTAGTTCAATGGATGCAAAAATTAAAGCATGTCTATATGATGGAGTGTCTGACTGCCCAATTACAAATGAAAATTGATTTTTTTTTTTCAGAAAAATTGTCACAATTGTCGATTCTTTTTGAGTAGTTCTTGTATTTTTTTATTTTTTGGGGAACACCCAAAACCCACCCAAACAACACAAAATCACAATAAGGCCAAACTGTTCCCCAACAAAATAGATGGACACAACTGACACATTGAATGAAAGAGTCTATGACTCAATTGTCCGCATTAGGGTTGAGAAGAGTGTGCAAGTGCAATTGTCCATAACTGGGGGGGGAGATGGTGGGGGAACAGGGCGTAGGCTACGGACAGCCTCCTACCAGACCAGTAGGATTCGGATGTTGCAAGATTCTTCTGGCTCCCAGCCGTATTTCAGTAGCTCGCCATCTTAACCCAAAAAGGGTCACCTGGCCTGCATTGAAACAAACAGGACCAATGAGAATTCATAAATATGCTAATCAAGCTAGCCTATCAATAGCTTATAGCCATTAATTTTCCTTGTTCATGTGTACACAATAAAATAAAAGCATAATCAAATAATACCAAATAAATACATACATGGTAAGTACTCTTCTAAATATGCAGTATTTGTACATTAAAAGGTCCCATATTATGCTAAATCGACTTTTCTGAGCTTTTAACCATGTTATAACGTTGTTTCTACCTCAAACACATACCCAAAGTTGTGTTTTGTTTCATTCGCGCATGTCTAAGTAATTTATTTAGTTTGAGCTACAGTCCTTTCAACGAGCTGTTTCACGCAATGACGTCAATATGTGAAGTAAACCACTCCTCTCCAGGAAGTGCTCCTCCACACTCCTCCAGCCCCTCTCTCCTGCACTGTCAACAAGTGCTGTGCTCTGCAGCTCAGACGCACAAAGAAGCATCGCTGCTACTGTGTTAGCTTACTTACCATCAGCAACATGTATTACTAACAAGTATTACTGCATAGCTCTACATATTGCTAGGCTACCTTATTGTAGTTCTTTCAATATACTGCACAACAGCTACCTGGGGAGTCTCCAGGCAGCATACATTCTCAACTTCAGTAGGCATTGTACGGCCATTTCCACATATGCACCTATAAACAGAAGCAGAGAGTGAGCACCATATAACCATGGAAAACACTACGGCTGTCGCCCGGCTACCCGCGCTGCTAATGCTAACTAGCTCGGGTGAGCGCCCGGATGGTACACTCAGAGCACACTCAGGCAGGAATGATCAGCCCCCGCTTGTGCACAGCAGGGAGGTAATGCTGTCCCTTCAAAATAGAGCAGCTCCAGAACCAGGCCTTTTGGATCGTGTACCAGCGGAGATTGTATGCTGACAGAAGGCCCGAAGGCGGCCGCGGAAGCGGGGGAGAAGAGGAGGCATTCACTACCGACTCCGGTGAAGGTACAACAGACCACTGCTACCATCCATGCTGTTCAGCAATGCTCACTCCCTGAGGAACAAGCTTGATGAACTGCACATCAACACTCAAGCCTGTCATGAGTACCGGGAGTCCTGTCTCATGATCTACACAGAGACATGGTTTCAAGGAGATTACCCGGATGAACTGACTCAGGTACAGGGCTTCACAACGGTTCGTAGGGACCGGAGTTTGGACTCTGGGAAGATCAAGGGTGGATGAGTTAATGAATCTTGGTGCACGGATTACTCTGTTAAATCTACACTCTGCACACCGGATTTGGAGCTTTTATGTTTAAGTTTGCGGCCTTTTTATTTACCCAGAGAATTTGGTAATGTTTTAATTTGTGTTGTATATGTCCCCCCAAGTGGGAATGCAGCTAAAGCAGCCTCTTTAATAGCGGACTGTGTCCATCAACAGCTACAAAACAAACCTGATGCACCACTGTTTGTTTTAAGAGATTTCAACTACTGTAGACTTGATTATGTTGTCCCTGGATTTTATCAGTATGTTACGGTACACGGAAGAATAATATATTGGACAAATGTTATCGAAATATTGTTGATGGTTATGCTGCTAAAATCAAACCACCCTTAGCAAACTCAGTTCATAACACAGTTCTTTTAATTCCCACCTATAAAGCAGCTCTTAAGAGGAGCAAACCTGTGACCAGGACGGTCAGTGTGTGGCAAGACAGTGGAGTGGAGGAGCTAAGTGGATGCTTCCAGTCAACTGACTGGGATGTCTTCTATAAGGATAGCAGCATAGACATTGTAGCCGAAACCATTACTGGCTATGTACATTTTTGTGTGCAGCGTATAATTCCGCAAAAACAAATAAAAATTTATCCCAATAATAAAGATTATATCACATCTGATATTAAAAGCTGCATTAAACGCAAAAAAGCAGCTTTTTGGATTAATAACACAGTGGAGCTGAAATAAATTCAAAAGGAACTCAGGGGTAAAATAAGACATGCGAAAGAACAAAACAGTCAAAGGGTAAGGGAAGCTTTTTCTACAAAAAACTCTAAGAAGCTGTGGGATGCTGTTAAAGAAATTACTAACTTAAATATAACTAAACCTAATAAGAGCTCTGTGCATGTCCTGAATGAGCGGGAGAAAGCAAATGATCTAAATTCTTTTTACAAACACTTTGATTCCCAGGACTCTTCACATCTTACAGATCTTACCTGATGATGTGATTCAACCCACAGCCAGCCTCTCATTCACTCATATGCTGTCACTAAAACTTTTAAAGGACTTAACACCAAGAAGGCGAGCGGGCCGGACGGGATTTCGGCTCTGCTCCTAAAAACATTTGCTGAGGAACTGACACCAGCTTGGAGCCCCCTTTTTCAACTCTCAGTGGATAGTGGGGTTATTCCATCTTCATGGAAAAGGGCAGTGATTATTCCAGTGCCAAAGAAACCGTGCCCAAAAGAAAATAATGACTTTCGACCAGTCGCCCTTACATCTAAATGAAATGAAATCGCTTGAGCGAATAATGGTAGGGTTTCTAAAAAATGAAGTTCACCATCTCTTGGATCCATGCCAATTTGCGTATCGGGACGGGAGAGGCACGGATGATGCTCTTATCACAACATCGCATCTAATTTTAAAGCACTTGGAGAACGCTTCAGCATATGCAAACATAAACACAGGAGCCCCACAAGGCTGTGTAAGCTCACCTGTACTATTTACCCTGTACACAAATGATTGCAGGAGTAGACACTCAAGTAATTTTGTTCTCAAATTTTCAGATGATACAGTCATTCTTAGCCTAGTTACTTACGTAACTCAGTACGCAAAGGTGATATGTTCATGGGCTTGAGAGGTGCGGGAAAATACTAAGGGCAGATATAACCCCATGTTACACAGGACTACCAAACACATCACCAAAAACTAGCTACCAAAAGAAAAGAGCTTTAATTTAATTGTTGATGACATCATTTGGAGAATAGAAGTTGAAGTCACGATGATGCATAGGAGAGACGAGATGAGGATATATGAGTTGTCCTCTCTTGATAAGCTTCTCATCAATCTCCTTAATGCAGTGACCTCCTCATATAGCCTCAGACAGGTCATCTTCCACATCATCTCCTGTGATTCAATATTTGTAGTCCATTTGATACTGATTTGGATACTAATAGTGTGGCACTGGTTCTGATTGAGAGGATCTGGAAGAGTTAGAACTACAAACAGAAGAAGCATCAATATTCTCATCAGGAGAAGTGTGAATGGGATCATGAATAGGATCATTGTCATGCTCATAGAAGAAGTGATAGATTTGAGTACAAGTTTTCTTAGTATAGGCAAACAACAGCACAAGAAGAGACAGACTATAAGTAGAAACACCAGAGTTGGACCACAAAGACCCAGAAACCATCCCAGAATAGAATTACCTGTAAAGAAATCTATAATTTTCTCAAAGAAAGGAGGAATATATGTACTCATTAGCTTTACATCTTGATTTGTTTTAGATATGACATATTGTACTTCCTTCAGATTCAGAATTGCTTCTGTCAGATTTTTGGTTCCTTCTTTTTGTGAAGGTAAATAGGTGCACCCATCTCCTACAATAGCACAAACACCACCCTGAGCAGCTGTAAGGGCGTCTAATGCTATATGATTATCAATTACAAATTTACGCCGGAGACTTAATTATTAATTATTATTATTATTATTATTATTATTAATCCTATTAATGTTGCGTTAGTTAATTTAGCAAAGTCATGTCTTGTAAGTGCTATAAGATAATGATTATCGTATGGAAGTTGGTTATAAATGAAAAGAGATTTAAAGATTAATTGTGTACGTGAGAAAGGTTTAAACTCTTGAGGCAATGAATTATACATTTCATAGAGTGTTTGTGGATCGCCAACCTTAAGGGGAATGTATTCTGTTGATGGCTTCACTTCACGTTTGGATTTTGAAGATAGAGATGTCTCAGGAAGGTACTCTACAGGTAGGACTATATAAATTAGACCATTCAAAGCACAAGCACCACATAAACGATCAAAATGAGGAGGCAAGACTAAACAAATATTCTTTCCACAGCACCAATAGAAACTTGGAGTCTGCATTAAACCTTCTATCTCAAGTGTGCTGAAATCTCCCTTTGGAGATATTATATCAAAACATTGCTTTGCTTTAAGAAATTCTACTTCAACACTTGTCTTTTCTATCTGTATAACGTTGTCCTATACAGATATCAAATATAGCAGAAGCATTTAAAGTCGCTGACATCAAAAAGATGTTTTTGGTAGAAGCTAGGACAGCTAATTAGTGAAGGATAATGTTCTGGTGTACTAGAGATAGTAAGATATAATTTGAGTTGTTCTTTTCATGTCTCCTGACTGATTGTAATATTAGAATATATTGCATATTGGGTAAATTGTTGTTGTAACAACCCATCAACAACATATATATCAGTATTTGTACGTGCAATATGTACATTGTTAACTCTCATTGTAGGTCTAATCATTGTCTTCAAATATGGATGTGTCTGAATAACATATTGATAGGCTAATATACATAAAGTAGGGAGACCTTGAGGTCCTTTGAGGGGTGTAGCAACATATGGAAACACAATTTCAGTTGATTTTGGGACTAAAGAACAAGCATATCCATTGTCTTTTACCATAGATTAGAGGAGAAAGGATGCTTTCCCCTATGTCTAGATCTATATCTATTTCATTAGAGTGATAAATCACATCAGCATCAATTTCTGTAAATGTTGATGAAATGTCAGCTGTTGATGAATGTCAAGGCCAAATTGTACTATCATTTGAAGGTTGATTATTCATGTGTGTAACATTGGTGCCCTTCTTTGAAACCCAATATGGCGTGCAGGCCCCTTGCCAGTCAATAGGGATAAAAGTATGCAAAAACTCACCACATATCCATATCATACGATCAATGGCTGGGAATGGAAAAAGTATTAACTATAAAAAAATGAATTGGACAATTACGTGTAAACCCTAAAGTTCTTCGAATAGCTCCTCGGCTAATTGGTCTTATACATACTAAAGGAGATTGTTTTGGGACTGCTTTAAGGACAAGAGGTTGAAATTCTGCATAAGTAGCATGATCTAATTGAACAAAGAAATTAGGTGTAATTGATTTCCATAATGCATTACAAAACTCAACTGATGGGAGTTCCTTTGCATCATATAAGGTAATGACAAAAGGAAGGAAGGTTCTAAGTTGATAAACGTCACATTATGAATGTAGAATGGTTTGGTCGCATTCACTGTTAAAGGATAGTACAAACATTGGAAATCTAAATGGTTTACTGGGACATGGTCCAATGTGCTGATGTTTCTCGTATGGTCATCTGTCTCATCACTGCTGCATCTCATTCGCTTGGCATGCATCTTAGTCACCATCACGCAGTCATCCTGAGAAGAAGGACATAAGAGCACTTGTGATCTTTCCAGTTGTTCTTTATAGGTAGCAGCATGATTAGTATTAGTCTCATCCTCATTAGATGTGTCAAGAGAGGTATCTCTACCATTAAAAAATGCACTCAGGATAATCAGGAAACCTATACTACAGCTCACCAATAAAGGCATCATGTGATAATGAACAACATGAGGTTTAAGATGTGATGTCAGATTGTTGCTCAAGTTGTTCCAGTTGAATCTGCTCCCCCTGGTGCGGCCTTCACTCTGCTGGCATGGATCCATACTAGATGACCTTCCACCTTGACTGCTGTCTGTGTCACCAAAAGGACCTTGGCTGGTGGACCGTAGCGAGGTTCACCTAGGCTTGGCTTGAGATTTCTCACCAATACATAGTCTCCTGGGCTGAAAGGATAGGGTTTTCTGATAGCACAGGACAGGAATCGAGTTTCTGTTAGACATACTTTGAAACAAAAGTAAATAGATTGTGTACATATTTTTGTTGTAATTCTTGTAATTGGGTGAGATCTACTGCCGGTTTTGGATCCATGACTGCTGCCAGCTGAAAAGGACGACCCATTAATATTTCATGTGGGGACAATCCAGTAACCTTGCATGGCATAGCTCGTATAGCTAATAAGGTTAGTGGCACTGCATCCAACCAAGTCATTTGTCTGGGCATATGTATCTTCAACAATTTGTTTTTGATTGTCCTATTTAACCTTTCCACATTTCCTGAAGATTGTGGATGGTAAGGAATATGGAATTTCCATTGAATTCCCAAAGCCGTGGCCAACAATTTTGTCACTCGTGATGTAAATGGTATGCCATTGTCAGAGTCAATGGAAACAGGAATTCCAAACCTCGGAATAATATGTTCCAATAAACATTTGACCACTGTTTGAGCATTTTCTCGTCATGTTGGAAACGCTTCTGGCCATCTAGAAAAGCGATAAACTATCACCAAAAGATAAGAATAGCATCTCATTCTGGGCACGTGAGTAAAATCAATTTGCAACTGTTGGAATGGCCCTTCAGGACATGGCAAATGTTCATGTTTGATTGGTTTTGTTGCAGGATTACTTCTTGCGCATACCAAACACTGCTGAATATACCATTTGACGAGTTTTTCTAATCCTATGGTGAAAAACTATTTGGCAATGAAGGTGGTTATAGCCTGATAATTAGCAGGAGTAATCCCATGTACATAAGCTATGAGTGGGTCATATGCTGATTTAGGTTAACACGTTGATTACTGTCTTTCCAAATACCATCTGTGTTTTGTTGACAACCCTTTTTTGTCCATACTTCCTTATCAGAATCAGATGTCTGCATCTGTAAAAAAAACAAATCATCAATCGAAAAAGGAGGTTCTGTCTTTTGAGTTGTTGGCAACATGAGATTTAACCATGGTGGATAGGAGGACTGAAGAGCTGCTTCTTTAGCACATTTATCTGCTAAATTATTACTAAAGGTGCGCCGATCGATCGGTCACCGATCATGATCGGCCGGTCACGGCTATAAATAGTGTGATCGGTACTCGGCAAAATGGCCGATCAGAAAAACCGATCATGCGCATGCGTAGAACAAGTGAGGTTTGTCCTTAACGTTTATCCATAGAAACTGGAAAACCTTTTCTAAATAAAGGAGAAATATGTATTTACTCTTATTTAAGTCCTGCAACGTTGAGAGCTACCTGTGGATTGGCAGAGATTCTTTAATGGGTTATACCTATGTTTGTTTTGGGGAAACCTGGCTGTTACTTGAAAAAATACCTTAGGTAAATTACAAAATTATTAAATAAAAGAACAGTTAAACAGTTTAACCCCTAATCGATCCTGCCAAAAAACGCCAGAGGTGTCAATCAAACGCTCAGAGTGGTTCGAGTTCCAAAACATGCGCGCGGCACTTAGGAGCGATAAAATAAAGGAATACTCCAATCAAAATGACGAAACTGCACTCTTCGGGGTTTTGTGGGTGCAATAACATGTGTTAGGTAGATATTTTTACTGTATTTGATTCTCTGAACACTTGCTAACAGAACAGGACCGTGTTTGTTGGATTGTTTTGTATGTTTGAGCCGCAGAAAGACTTCAGAGGTGAGAAGCGCCAGTAAGTTTCGGTTTCGATTTGTTTGTTTGTTTTTGAAAGAAGCTTTAAGTGTTCGTAATGTTGATGCTGTCTAGAAAAGGTTTACATCACTAAAAAGATAAGAATCTAATCTAAGAATCTTTCCAACGATGTGCTGCATGTGTACCGAGAGGTTGTCTAAAACCGAGAAATGAATAAGTGACGATGGCCGCTGGAATGGTAACGGGTTAATTCAGTGGTTCATTTTTGTTTATAGCATTCTTAATTTAGCCCTTAAATACACATTTAATGTGATCGGTATCGGCTGTGATCGGTATCGGTGTGATATATGCATGCTGGATTGTTTTTCCTGCTGCTGTAATAAATCCCCGGTTTTCCCAGATTTTACCAAAATCATGAGCTACTGAGAATACATATTTAGAATCTATATGGTCCTGTGCTATCATACAGGCTCTGGTTAATACCACCAACTCTGCAGCTTGAGCAGAAGGAACTGGTATTTGATAAGCTTCAACACATTGATCATTACTATCTACAATGGCATAACCTGATAACGTGGTTTGATCATCTGGTCTCATTGTTGATCTATCACAATATAAAATCAAATCACTTGTCTCAAGGGGAGTTTGCTGTAAGTCCATCCTGACACTTGTAGACTCATTAATTAAATCTATGCAATCTTGTGTAGTTTCAACGTCCCCCTCCTCCTGAACATTACCATGTAGCAATGCCTTCAAATGTAAGGCTGGATTTGCATGTGAGTCAGTGAGTTGTTTCATTGCATGACCTAAAACAATTGTCTGGGCCTTTTCAACCATCATAGCAGCAGCTGCCACTGCTCGCAAACATGGTACCATACCCTGAACAATCAAAGGCAAAATTTTGGAATGATATGCAACTGCCCTCATGTCACCCCCATGGGCCTGTGCCAACACAACAGATGCAACCAACCCATCCTCTGCCACATATAAGTGGAACAGGATCTTGTAATCAGGAAGCCCGAAGGCCAGTGCATGGCACAACAGATATTTAATGTGCATGTTTCATTTCATCAGTCCATTGAACAGTCTCTGGTTTGTCCTTTGTAATGGCCTTTCGGAGTAGATCATCATATGTAGCATAACCAGCCAACCATGGTCGTGAATAGTTCATCACGCCCAAAAATGACAACATCTCAGTTTTCGTCTGTGGTCGACTCAGGTTCATTACTCTAGGTTCAGATATCTATTCTTGCTGGAGACAAGTGTCGACAGCCCTCTTTCAACACATAGCCAAGATAATTCACTGCAGACTGACAGAACTGGAGCTTAGCAAGTGAGGCACGATGTCCACCATCAGCCAAGTGTTTGAGGAGAGCAAGAGTGTCTTAAATACAGTCAGACTCTGTGGGAGAGGCAATGAGAATATTGTCAACATACTGTAACAGTGTCGAAGCCCCAGGGAGCACAAGATGTGCCAAATGCATATTAAGAGCCGAACAAAAATAACTTGGGCTCTTGTGGCAAACGGCAGAAACAAAAATTATCTCCTAAGAATGAGAAACCAAATAAATCTTGTGTATTTTCATGAACTGGAATTGAAAAATAGGTGGAGCATAAGTCCACCACTGTGTAAAATTTAGAGTCTGGTGGCAGTGCTGGTAGAATGGCATTAACATCAGGAACAAAAGGTGCTCGAGGAATAACAGTCTCATTCACTTTTCTCAAATCTTGTGTAAATCGATATTTGTTTGTTCCTGGTTTCAGAATTGGATTGATAGGTGTGTTACAAGGAGAATGTCTCCTGACAATCACACCCTGTTCTAACAAACTATCAATAACTGCATAACAGAAACAGCTGTAGTCAAAGTCACCAATGATCTGTTAGTGGCTTCAGATAAACGACTGGTCTCTGTCCTAGTCCTCTTAGATCTCAGCGCAGCCTCCGATACAATAGACCACAGTCTCCTGTTACAGAGGTTAGAGTCTGACATTGGAATCAGAGGATCAGCTGGTTTAAGTCATATCTAACAGAGTTAACGAGCAAGAAGTTAGCCATGGAGTACCACAAGGATCTGTATTAGGCCCTATACTTTTTACATTATACATGCTCCCATTAGGCAGTATAATAAGAAAACATGGAATTAACTTCCACTGTTACACCGACGACACCCAACTTTATCTATCGATTAAACCCCAAGATCAATCCTATGGACAAATTAGAAGCGTGCGTGAAAGACATAAGGACCTGGATGACGTTAAATTACCTTCTTTTAAACCCAGAAAAAACAGGGTTGATTATACTAGGCCCCAGGAATCTAAGAGACACATTATCAAACCAAATAGTCAATTCAGATGGTGTTAGTGTAGCTTCGAGCTCAACTGTCAGGAATCTTGGCGTAATATTTGACGAAGATTTATCACTTAAAACACACATTAACCAAGCTTGTAAAACTGCATTTTTTCACCTGCGCAACATAGGGAAAATTAGGAATATCTTATCTAAAAGTGATGCTGAAAAACTGATCCATGCGTTTGTTACATCAAGGTTAGATTACTGTAATTATCTGCTGGCAGGATGCCCTAATAATTCCTTGAGAAGTTTTCAGCTTGTCCAAAACGCAACAGCTAGAATATTAACAGGAACAAACAGACGAGAGCACATTACTCCAGTGTTAGCTTCCCTTCACTGGCTTCCAATAGAATTCAGAATTAAGTTCACTTATAAGGCTCTCAGTGGGAAGGCCCTGTCCTATCTCAGAGACCTCACAGTGCCGTACCGTCCTAATAGAGCGCTTCGTTCTCAAAGTGCAGGGCTACTAGTCGTTCCTAGAGTTGGCTGGTTCGCTCTTTCAGATTACGCCTCACGGCGCGCCTTAGCGTTGCATCCTGTGATTTCGGTCTCTCTTTCCTGGCTTCGGTACCATGTCTACGGCTTCTACCCCCGCCAAAGGGTTGGACCCGAAGGCTAAGGAGGTTGTATCCCGCCTGTGCCCTGCGTCATGTGGGGCATCGATTTCGGGGAGGGACCTTCACCCGATGTGCATCACCTGCATGGGCGCTAAACACGCCCAGGCAGCACTGGCGGACCACGAGTCCTGCACCCACTGTGCATCATTGCCAGAAAAAACGTTGGAAAGGAGACTTAGAGTGGCGGTGGCTAATAACCAGGACCCATGCCTGCCTGACGCTGCCGCGAAAACCACGGCCAATACCCATCTGGCGCGAGCTACTAAGAGCTGGGCGGACATGATGGATGAGGAATCCCCGGATTTGCCCCCACTGTTCGAGGACCTCCTCGCCGTGGACCCGGGTGAGGAAGATACAGATTGCGATGCCACCTCTGACTTCCTTGAGGCTGTGGATATGGAGGATGTGGAGGAGGACTCCACGTTCCCAGTGGCCCAGTCCAGGCCCCCTAGTGCGTCTGAAGCTGCTCCCCCGATGGACAGCAACTTATACGAGGTCTGCAAACGGGCTGCCTCCAAGCTGGGGATCCCGTGGCCTGCAGCCCAGGACGCAGAAGGAGGGGAAAGGGACCTATATGATGGAAAGCGGCTTCCACCAGCCCACCCTCCTCCTAAGCAGCTCCTCCCAGCAGTACCAGCCTGCATGAAGGAAATGAGCCGGTTCTGGTCCAGCCCGTTTAAGAGCAAGCTCCCAACACAAGGCTGTTCCAAATTAGAAATATTAGGAATGAGGGAGCTGGGGTTGGCTGAACCCCCAGCTGTGGAGTCTTCAGTGGCTTACCACCTTCATCCTAACTGCCGCTCAATCTCAGCCTCAAGCAGCATATCTCTGCCGAATAAGATGGAGAGACTGACATCCTCCACTTTTCAGCGCATGTATAAGTATTCAGCCCAGGCTGTATGTGCTTTGAATGCAGTGACCTTGCTGTCTGCATACCAGGCAGAGATACTTGAAGAAATGGGACAACAGTTGGACACTGGGACACCCAACCCAGTCCTATGGGATGAGATCTGCGTGGTTAATGACCTGGTTTTGCGTTCATCACGCGGGGCAGTGCAGGGCTGCGGCCGGGTCATGGGACTTGCCATCGCAGGAGAGAGGAGCCTATGGCTCAACTACTCGGGTCTGACTGACACCCAGAAGGCAGAGGTCATTGATGCGACCTATGACCCCAGCCCTTGAGAGGATGAGGGAAACCAGCACCCTCCGGAAACAAGAGGGTGAAGCTTTTGACCTGTGTCTGCCCCGTAAACCACAACCCCGTCCGGCTCAGGCCCAAAGAACAAGCTTTGCTGCCGCAGCAAGGGCTAGGGGAAATAAGAGTGGGCCCCAGACCACAAAGACAGGTGGCTGGGCAACAGCCCACTCAGCAACAACGGGCAGAAAATCCCAAACCGTGGGGTAAACACTCGTTTGCAGCAGCAGCAGCAAAGAGCCGCTCTTCACACCCCGGGGAGGGGAAGAAGAAGCGCACAGCCTAACACCTTTGGCTTCTCCCAGCCCCCCTCCCCTAAAAAGGAGAAAGGTGGAGCTGTGCCCCAGTTCAGAGGATCTGGCCTTTTTTCCAGACATCCTCTCTTGTTCTCTCGCCCCTGCTGTTCCAGAGGGGTTGAGTCACCAAGCACTTTGTTCAGAAGTAAAGTTCATACACTCGCAGCCAGGCCCTGGGCCAAGGGCGAGTTCTGTTCTCCAAAGCACAGAAAATTCCAAACCATTCAATTTGACAAATCTGAATTTGCCTCCAGAGGGAGCTCACGCTCCGTCTCAGGCAGACGTCTCACCTCATGCCAAAAGGGTGACGTCACCGCAGGCCAGTTATATGGGGCCTCTCGCTGCCCGGAGCGAGCAGTGGTGCGCATGCGCAGTTCACCCATGGGTCTTCTCCACTATTTCTCGGGGATACAGGCTGCAGTTTGCTATGAAACCACCCACGTTCAACAACGTGTTAGTTTCAGTGGCCACAGGGGATGCAGCACGCGTCCTGGAGGACGAGGTCACATCCCTATTAAACAAACAAGCGATCAGAGCCGTGCCAGACAGCGAGTGCCAGCAAGGGTTTTACTCCCGTTACTTCCTTATCCCGAAGAAAGGGTCCACGTCCCTTCGTCCCATCCTAGACCTCCGTGTGTTAAACAAACACCTGCGGAGATATACATTCAGGATGTTAACTCACAAAGTGCTCTGTCGCTCGATACGCCGGAGGGATTGGTTCACAACAATCGATCTTTCAGACGCGTATTTTCATATTCCTGTGTACCCCGCGCACAGGAAATTTCTCCGTTTTGCTTACCAAAACAGAGCCTACGAGTACCAAGCTGTTCCCTTCGGTCTGTCATCAGCCCCGAGGGTGTTCAGCAAGTGTGTGGACGCCGCGCTGGCCCCGTTAAGGCGCAGCAGCATCAGAATATTCTCTTATATAGACGACTATTTGATATGTTCCGACTCCCGGGCGCACGCAGTCAGGGACACTACGACGGTGTTAAATCACCTCAGCGCTCTTGGTTTCAGAATAAACCACACGAAGAGCCATTTAGTGCCCACTCAGCAGACAGAGTATTTGGGTCTAAGTATAAACTCCCTCTCATTTCGAGTTACACTGACGAACGAGAGGTTACACTCTCTGATTCGGTGTCTCTCCTGTTTTCAGCGGAGCGCGGTAGTCTCGTTCAGACTCTGTCTACGCCTCCTCGGTCTCATGGCGTCAGTGATATCTGTCGTTCATTTAGGACTTTTAATGATGAGGGATTTTCAACGTTGGGTCGCAGCGTTACGCCTGTGTCCTCGGCGTCACCTTCAACGCAAAGTGAAAGTAACTCCGCGCTGCGTAACGGCTCTACGTCCGTGGCGGCATGCGCCGAGCCTGACAACCGGGGTCCCGCTGGGCGCGGTGTTGTCGAGAGTAACCATAACAACGGACGCGTCCTTATTAGGATGGGGGGCGACAATGTCCGGCAGGACAGTGAATGGCACCTGGGAACCACATTTGGCCCAGGCCCACATCAATGTGTTGGAACTCTGGGCAGTGTTTCTTGCTCTAAAACACTTCCTCCCATTTCTCCAAGGCCGTCATGTTTTAGTGAAAACAGACAACTCAACTGTGGTGGCGTACATCAACCGTCAGGGCGGCACACGCTCTCTGCAGTTGCACAAGTTAGCACGGAGGATTATTCTGTGGAGCAGTACCAGGCTCTTGTCCCTCCGGGCGACACACGTACCGGGTGTGCTGAACAGGGGTGCAGATCTCCTGTCATGGGGGAACCCCCTGTACGGAGAATGGACTCTCCATCCTCAGGTGGTGGGGCAGATCTGGCAGAAATACGGCCGGGCCGACGTAGATCTCTTCGCCTCGCGAGAAAATGCGCAGTGTCCGCTGTTTTTCTCCCTGATAGACGAGGACGCGCCTCTCGGGGTGGACGCTCTGGCCCATCCATGGCCAGATGTACTGCTGTACGCGTTCCCTCCCCTCAGCCTGATCTCACCCACTCTGGCCAGGGTGAGGGAGCGGAGCCTTTCAATGATTCTGATTGCCCCACAATGGCCGTCCAAGCACTGTATGGCGGAAATAATGCAGATTCTAGTGGGCGAGCCATGGCCCCTCCCTCTACAACGGGACTTGTTATCCCAGGCAGGCGGGGAGATTTACCATCCCTACCCAGACCACATAGCGCTTTGGGCTTGGCCCGTGAGAGGTGGAACTTGAATGCTGCAGGCCTGCCTGCACATGTTATTGACACTATTCAGAGTGCGAGGGCCTCTTCCACCCGCTCTCTTTATAGCTGCAAGTGGCGGATTTTTGAGGAGTGGTGTACTGCTAGGCAAGTCACTGCTTTTCAGTGTTCAGTGGTTGACCTTTTGTGTTTTCTACAGGAGCTGGTTGAAAAATGCAAGGCGTTTTCGACAATTAAGGTGTACTTGGCAGCCATCTCTGCCTGCCATGTTGGTTTTGGAGACAAATCAGTGGGGCAACATCCCCTGGTGTGTCGTTTTATGAAGGGCGCACGTCGTAAACTCCCAGTGGTCAGACCCTTGGTTCCACTTTGGGATATGACTGTTGTGTTGGAGGCCTTCTGCCATCATCCATTTGAGCCTCTGGAGGCCGTGGCCTTGAAATGGGCTTCATTAAAGACGGCGTTGCTTCTCGCTTTAACAACTGCAAAGCGTGTGAGTGAACTACAGGCCTTATCTATTCGTCCTTCTTGTTTACAGTTTGCCCCAGGGCTCTCCAGGGCTTGTTTACGCCCTAACCTGGCGTTTGTGCCTATAGTGGTGGACTCAGCTTACAGCTGTCCTGCTGTGGAACTGATGCCGTTCCACCCACCACCTTTCTCCTCAGAAGAGGATCAGCGACTCAACAAATTATGCCCAGTCCGGGCTCTACATTTGTATGTGAGTAGGACAACCAGTCTCAGGAAAGGGGATCAGTTGTTTGTGTCTTGGGCCACCTCTCACAAGGGGAGGCCGGTGTCCAGTCAGAGGCTGTCTCACTGGCTTGTGGAGGCTATTTCCATAGCTTATAAGTGCAGGGGTATGCAATCCCCCTTGGGACTTAGGGCACACTCTACTAGAGGTGTGGCTACTTCATGGGCCCTGTTCAGGGGTCTCTCAGTGCAGGACATATGTGCTGCAGCAAGCTGGGCCTCACCGCACACTTTTGTGCGATTTTACAGACTGGATGTCTCTGGGCCGTCTCTGGCTCATGCGGTCTTAGAGCCGAATGTTGCATGCACTCTGTGAGCTCACTGTCTGGTTCACTAGTGGCTTGCCGCTTCGGGAGACATATTTGCAATCCGGGAGTGGGCTATATCTCCCATAGTGAAACACCGAACGAGGTTAGAAAAAGAACTTAAGGTTACTTAACGTAACCCCGGTTCTTTGATAACAGAGTGAGGTGTTTCACCTGCACATCCCTCCTTGCAAAGACGGTAAGAAACCGCTCTAGAATGATTTAGGAGGAGTTGGCCGACTGTACTATTGAGAAGGGGGCGGGCCCTAGGTACAGTCAACCTGTCTGTCAAGAGACAGACGTGGTGTCATTGGAGCTTCCGTAGTTGGTCACACCCAAGGCGATTCCCATAGTGAAACACCTCACTCTGTTATCAAAGAACCGGGGTTACGTTAAGTTGCACCTGTATCAACAAGGAAAGGAATACATTTTCCTTCCACCATCAAACTCAATTGTGAAATTTCAGATGGTTGTTGTGAAAGTCTGAAGTGAGGAGCATTAATGATGAACTTCAGAACACTGTCATCATCCCTCTGTCGGTTGTCCTAGTGGTTAGACCAAATCATATCCAATGCTGGAATGCGAGGATGGTGTGTAACAACAGCTGTCTGTGTTTCAGCAGCTGGAGCTGCTTGCCCTATCTCAGTGTATGTGTGTAAACCCTGCTCCTCCCCTGCTGCAGAAGGAGGAAAAGGAGGGGGCAGCACATTATAGGGGCTGCTCATATTATAATAGTCCTGCCTTCTTGTGACTTTAACGCAGCTAGAAATGTGATATCCAGATGTTAACTGGGGCCCTTACTCATGGTGGTCTCAGGTTAAGGCCCCTAAGACACACACTGTCCGAAGATTTAAAATTCACCATGGGGCTAAGGCCCTTAACAAAAACATAACCTCTGACACTGCCAGGATATGCAACTCAAGATGGTGAACTAAGGTCCAGGAACATAACATTACATCATGCATAGACAGTCACATCTTATTTACTTCATATCAAGGACTAGGCACTGCCTCAAGACCCACCTCTGCCTCAGGACTCAGCTCTGCCTCAGGACCATGCTTGACCTCAGAACCATGCTCTGCCTCTGAACTCACTTCGTCAGGAACCAGCTATTCCTCTGGCCTCAGATTGTCCTCAGGACCACGCTTTGCATCAGTACCCAACTCTGCCTCTGCCAAGACTCAGGCCTACCTCAAGTCTCAGCTCGGCCTCAGGAACAAGCGCTGCCTCAGAACTCTGCTTTGCGTCAGGACTCCGCTTTGCCTCTGGAGTGACTGCGTCAGTACCTAACATGACCTCTGTACTCAGCTCTGCCTCTGGACTCACTGCTTATGGACCGAGCTCTTCGTCAGGACTCACAGCCTCAGGAACCAGCTCTGCCTCAAGAACCAGCTCTTACTCATGACTCAGATCTGCCTCAGGACTCCGCTTTAGCTCGGGTCTCACTGCGTCAGGACCCAACCTGATCTCTGGACTCAGCTCTGCCTCTGGACTCACTGCCTCAGGAAACAGCTCTGCCTCAGGACCCAGCTCTGCCTCAGGACCCAGCTCTGCCTCAGGACCCAGCTCTGCCTCAGGAATCACTGCTTAACGACCCACCTCTGCGTCAGGACTCACAGCCTCAGGACCCAGCTCTGCCTCAAGACACTGCTCCACCTCAGGACCCAGCTCTGACTCAGGACCTGTCTCTGCATCAAGACTCACTGCTTCAGGAACCAGCCCGACCTCTGGAATCACTGCCTCATGAACCAGCTCTATGACAGGACTCACAGCCTAAGGACCCAGCTCTGCCTCAGGAAACAGCTCTGTCTAAGGACTCAGCTCCTCATCAGGAAAAAGCTCTGCCTCAGGACCCAGCTCTGAGTCAGGATTATTCTCTGACTCAGGACTCAGCTCCACCTAAGGACCCAGCTCTGCATCAGGACTCAGCTTTGCCTCTGGAGTAACTGCTTCAGGACCCAGCCCAAACTCTGGACTCACTGCCTCAAGACCCAGCTCTTTATCAGGACCCAGCTCTGCCTCTAGACCCAGCTCTGCATAAGGACTCAGATCTGCCTCAGGACCATGCTCGATCTGAGGACCATGCTCAGCCTCTGGCCTCAGATTGTCCTCAGGACCACGCTTTGCGTCAATACCCAACTCTGCTTCAGTAAGCAGCTCTTCCTCAAGACTCAGCCCTACCTCAAGTCTCAGCTCAGCCTCAGGAACCAGCTGTGCCTCAGAACTCTGCTCTGCATCAGGACCCAGCTCTGCTTCAGGACTCAGTTCCTCTTCAGGAAACCAGCTCTTCCTCAGGACCATGCTCTGCCTCAGAAACCAGCTCTGCCTCTGGACTCACCTCTTCCTTTGGACCACGCTCTACGTTAGGATCCACCTCTGCCTCAGGACACTGCTCTGCCTCAGGACCCAGCTCTGCATCAGGACTCAATACTTCAGGACCCAGCCCAACCTCTGGACTCATTGCTTCTGGACACAGCTCTGCCTCTAGACCCAGCCTCTGCATAAGGACTCAGATCTACCTCAGGACTCAGCTCTGCCTCAGGACTCAGCTCCTCTTCAGGAACCAGCTCTGCCTCAGGACCAAGCTCTGCATGACAACTCACATCCTGAGGACCCTGCTCTTTCTTTGGACCCAGCTCTTCCTCTTGATCCAGCTCTGCCTCAGGACTCTGCTCTGCCTCAGGAAATGTCTCCGCCTCAGGACCCAGCTCTGCATCAGGACTCATTGCTTCAGGACCCAGCCCAACCTCTGGACTCACTGCTTCTGGACATAGCTCTGCCTTTGGAATCACTGCCTCATGACCCAGCTCTGTGACAGGACTCACAGCCTAAGGACCCAGCTCTGCCTCAAGAAACAGCTCTGTCTAAGGGCTCAGCTCCTCATCAGGACAAAGCTCTGCCTCACGACCCAGCTCTGCGTCAGGATTCTGTTCTGCCTCAGGACTCAGCTTCGCCTAAGGACCCAGCTCTGCATCAGGACAATACTCCGCGTAAGGACCCAGCTCTGCATCAGGACTTAGCTTTGCCTATTGTAAGAAAATTGGGTTACTGCCTTAGAGCTGCAAAGTATTGGAACACATAGATAAACTGCAGAGACTCTGGATGTCTTAAGCAGGAGAAGTTTATATAATATAAATATATAAACTTCTCTCTCTCTCTCT
Organism: Rhyacichthys aspro; assembly: GCA_036850595.1. Classification (NCBI taxonomy): domain Eukaryota; kingdom Metazoa; phylum Chordata; class Actinopteri; order Gobiiformes; family Rhyacichthyidae; genus Rhyacichthys; species Rhyacichthys aspro. Next base: position 25,275,805 of record CM072148.1, read on the forward strand.
CTCTCCCTCTCTCTCTCTCTCTCTCTCTCTCTCTCTCTCTATATATATATATATATATATATATATATATATATATATATATATATATAAAAAATAAATCTATCTATCTATTACCATCACATACAGGCACAGAGACAGTTGAACAGTCAACACAGCATAGTATTGAACATTCAAGTCTGGCTATGGTTTCATAGGTCAGAGCTTATAAAGCCTCATAGAAGGTCAATACGCAAACAATACAACAACAAAGGAGATGTTATTCTGTTATTATGATAAGGCTCGAGGTTGGAGACATGTTATCCTATAGGTGTCTGAGTCTATCTGTTGACAGAGCCCAAGGCTCAGGGCATCACAAATAGATCCAAATTTCTCTAACAGTTCCTTCCTCTTTAAAACCTTTACATAAACACCTAAAGAGAATTTTACCATGAAAGCACACTCAGACTATAAATGCATACTCAAATTATTACATTTAATGAACACAAATCTTCAATAAATTAACGTTCAATCATTTCCATGGGATTATAGCACTCAGCAATTACCAGTGTAAATAGTATTACAGTAATATGTTGTTTCTAGCAAAAGCACATGCCTGTACACTTCAGAAGTATGTGTAGAGATTGCAAAACATCTAAATTACATTTACTCAGAACATGGCCCTCCTAAAGTACTCCAGTACGACCAAGGGACTGAATTTAAAGGAGCAGTGCGAATGCTTATGTCAGGCATGAAAGTGAAAATAATTGAAAGTTCACCCTACCATCCCCAAAGCCAGGGAAAGGTTGAGAGGTCTCATAGAACACTACGTAAAAAAATAATGTACGACATGGTGAATTTTGGTGTTAACTGGGTCAAGCAACTGCCAGTCTATGCCAGAGTGCTGAATGAGGATGCAAAAGAGGTCTCCGTTTGAAGTGTATTATGGAAGGAAGAGTAACAGGGTAAAACATCCCTTGCTTGGGTCTCTGTCCTCTGTAAATAAGGAACTTGTAAACAAACAACAATCTAATTTACCATCCCTGCAACAACAAGACAAATTTGAGGCGAAACAGAAGAAACTGAGAAAAATGGCAAAGAAAGTCACTGAGCAATTTAATAAGCGAATGCTCAGACATGCATCAAAACAAAACACACCATCTGTGTATAATGTTAATGATGTTGTGTCGGTCAGAGTGAAAGATGGTGCCCATCGAGTTTCAAAAAAGTATAGAGTTCTGCCTGGTACAATTGTGAAGAAAAATGTAAAGCTTTCAAAATACAAAGTTTGTTTTCAAAGCCCTGATAACAACAAAAAAACTACAAGATGGTTCGTCGTGTCTGAATTGACAAGTGCAACATGACTGCAAGAAAGACAGTGTCTAAGTCTGCAAAACAATCACATCCGCTTTTAATGCAGTACACACACTCAGAAAGACTGGAGGACTTAATGTCTATGCAGCTAAATGTACGATTTGACCCAGAACCAGATGGAATTGCCAGTTTGTTGCCATGGCTGATCAGTTTGCCATGTATGGAGTATTTAGATCAGCAGAGACATTACGAGAAGAAATTGTCAGAGATCTCAGGTCACACTCTTTTACTGAAAATGGAACACCTTTGCTAAATTCTATTGATGCAAATGACTGGGATGGCTACCTGAACAGAATGGCCCGAAGTTGGACCTATGGGGATCATATAACTCTGCAAAGAGCTGCTGAAATTTTCAGTTTTTAATCATCTCCTCATTGGCAATGCTTCCACGGTTATATCTCCATCCAACTCAAATCTGGACACGTGTTCATTGCTAGTCCTTGGACATTTTGCTGAAGGTCAGGGAGAGCACTGTTACGGCAAAAAAATTACTCGGGCGCCGATGAGTTTGTGAAATAAAGGCTTGCCAGTGTTTTATTTCTCGGCAGAGAAAGTTCCAACCATCCAGTGACAGAGTCACGGTGAGAATGAAGTTGGACCCTGCCTTTCGGTTCAGACCAGTATTATATAGGGGTAACATCAAACACAAAACAAATGATAGGTGGGAAGAAAACAAAAGGGTTAAGGAAGTTTGAAACAAAAGGAAAAACAACAGATGATCATACATTACAAAGAGCCATTGGGGAGAAAAGGAAAAGGGAGCTGTTGGGTAGAGGATATGTTAATTAACACGTATGTGCTAATTTGATTCACACTTAGATGTAAAATCATTCTTGAGCAGACCTAAACAGATTATGGCATTTGGCAAAAGTAAAACAGATTCAAATAATCTTGCAAGAAATGTTAGGTTTCCCAATTGTATGACTGTATCAATGACAAAATTTCCATTACAGCACTATGTAAGTTTGGAGGGCCCAGGGTGCTCACTTATTCAAAACATTTTTGAAAATGAGGCAGAAAAGATATTTCCAAAATCTATAAATAAATCAGAACATGATGTCCAACTGATTAGCCCAGACTATGATGATATCCAGCAAGGTGGACCTCAGGATAAGAAAATACAGAATGACATACCTGTCCTGCCAACAGAAATGCTGTCATTAATAATCCAACTGACACTGGAGGCAGACATGTCAATGCTTGGGGTCTTTAACAGAGTGGCTTTTTAAAAAGCTTACTGATCCATTCCGTCCCAACATTTATCTTAGAGAAACTTTAGGTAAAAGTCTTGAGCTAGATTATAATCATGACAATGACTTAAGTATGTTAAGGCTGTACAAATCTGCAGGACGTGGCAGTGGTGTAGCAATAAGACTTAAAGGAGCTATGTGTAGGATTTTAAGAATAAATAAGGCTTTTATTTGCCCAGAAGTCAGCCTGTCAATACTGTGATGAGAGGGATGACATTTTAAGTATCCAACTTGGTTGCCTCTATAACCCTGTAGCCTCATTTCATTCAGAAGTATTCGGGTTGGATTTCCCGCGAAATCGAGGCGGGTGTGACGTCGTGCGCGTTCTCGTCTCCGTGGTCTTGGACTTTCCTGCACGGCGGCCATCACAGTCACCGGCATTAGTTCGCGTTAGTTTTGAGATGGACTCTGCAGACACAAAAAACCCCGAACGGCCTCCAGCACAGCAACACAGCACAACCCGGACACCGACACAAACTACACGCAAACATTAAAAAAACAAAGAACGTTTTATCGAGTGAGGACCGCAGACCCAAAGGGGAGTGTGATCGGCACCGGAGGAAGACGAGCCAGAGTCGGCCGCGAGAGCGAAGATCTGCTCTGGGGATAAAACAGACCCAGAATCGGCTTTCTTTTCATTCAGAAGGTAAGACATCATCAAATAACAATAGCATGCTTCTGAAACGGGGGCCTTTCGGACCAGCTAACAGCAACGTCTCTAAATAAGTTTCTGTTTTGAATGGATTAAATACCTTCAGACCATTACTTCGTTATGATCCTGACTCCCGAGGCTTATGAATCTGACAAATGTGCTGTCCTAGTTTTTCTTACTTATCGGCTGTCTTCACACAGCAGCTAATGCCAACTCTGTGTGGCATTTTTGAGTTACACTAACATTGGCTCGTTTGCAAAATAAACACCAGAAAACGCGAGCCATTACACTAACTTTACAACTGTCTGTTAGACCGAATGTAATTGTCATCACAGGCAAGCTAAAGGTAACTCTACCACACGTCTTTCACTGGTTACCTCGTTATATTCATGTCATGATTATTTACAAGTCGGACTGTTTATTGTAATGAAAATCACATCCGCTTGTCTCGGTTGTGATACACAGTACGACACACAATAGAGCGTATATACAAATAAAGTAAACATATGTGGTGGGATTAACTGTGCTTGTGCATTTATTTGTATGTGTAATTCATTTGTATGTGTATGGTAACTAATAATCAAATGGTAAGCTGGTTAGTAACCGATCAATGAAAATGTAGTTATATTTTGTTTATTTGTTGAAAATACAGTGGCACTGTCAATAGTAATGCTTTTGTAAATATTGTATTTCCCTGTATTCTAACAATAGGTGAATTGTTTACAGCTATGAGAAAACAACAGTGGAAAACACCAAGAAAAGAGACAGGATTGCCTGAATCAATAACTGCAGGATCTGGTAAGTTTGTTTTCAGTTAGTATTTCAGATAAAAAATGAACTCTGATGCGATCATTCCTTTTAACTTAGACTCTAAATTCAATATATTTAGGCTCTGTGCTGAGGCGTACTCCACCACGTCAGCGGTGAGCACGAGTGGGCCCTCAGCAGATCCAGCATTCACCTCTGGATGTGGGACAAAGAGGTCATGGGCCAGATGACCCTCAGGCCCCTGGTCTCCTCCCTGGGGTTGTGTCCCCACCTACAGCTGAACTGGCCCAGACACAACTCTGCAGAGGACAGGTATGTCAGCCACATGCCCACAGTCCTTACCTGTCTCTCAGAAGGAACCGTTATGTTCAGATATCATGCACCAGTGGAGAAGACTAGCCTGTTTGGTTATTTACATCATAATATCAAGATGCACTTATTTACAATGCTGTGGACTTGTTTGTTACCTGTCAAACTTTATCTGTATTATCTATGTATTGTATCTTATAATAAAGTAAATAAATTAATGTCATGACTGTAAAAATGACACCAATGCTTATTATTCTCTCTCTCTCTTTCTTTAGAACATGACTTAAGCCACAAAAACAAAGGGCAGCAATAAAAAGAGACAGTGCTCAAATACAGCAATTCCTTTACAATAAATATGTGCAGGAAAGAATCTATAAAAATGTATATTTATTATTGCCTGTATTTAAACACCATATAAAACTCAGCTCCATGTGGTGTGCTGAGACACCCTGTTGGATCCTCCTGCAGCATTTGTTTTCTAGATCTGTTGGCATGACTGTTCAGGCAGGTGCACCGAGCTGGCTGACCCGTTTGGTTCGGCTGGTCCTGGTGTGGCTCTCTCCGGCACATCCAGAAAAAAAACCCTCACAGAGAGACGAGTTCCACAAATCTGGAGGACTTCATCCTTCTCCGGGGACAGCTGCTGCAGTCACTGTTAGTGATCTCCTCCACAGGAGCTTCAAACTCCAGAGCTGGAGTCCTGAGAGTTCATGTTAGAGGTATTCTGAATGACACCAAGAGTAAAATAAACAAGGAGCTGAAATGATACAGTGGGGTTACATTTATGTTATCTCAACCTAATGCAAGACCAATTTAGTACAGTAGTGGTACCTAGAAACAAGCAAAACTCCTGTACTTCGTAATATGTATTTTGCTTTTCTCCAGAATAAATAAGAGGTGTTGTGAGTGTTGTTTTGGTGCTTGTCACTGATGTTACACAAGGTTTAGGTTTAGGTGCAGCTGTTTAGACATTAGCTGATCAAATAAAAATGAAATGCTCTAATGTCTCGGAAAAATAACAGTAATAGTAACACATTATGTATCATATCCCGTCTGATAGAGCTAAGCTCACTAACTTTTGCTGTTATTCTGCTGAGACTCATGTGTAAACCCTGCAGGGCCTCGATGGAAACTACATGAGCTAGTGCTAAAGCTAGCTATAGCTAAGCTAACGTTTGTCAACGCTTTTTTGACAAACGTTACATACAGTCGATAATATATCACACAGAGTTTGCTCTAACTACTGTATTGTGTTGAAAAACACTTTATAAAACATCCTATTGTCAACATTAGTCGTTCTCTTGCCTTTGTCTCAAGAGTTCACTCTCTGTGTCAGTCTCGAGAGTCAAGTATAGTTTAGTCTCAAATAAAGTTTGTCAAACTTTCAGAAGTGTAACTTTTCTTACCTCCTCTGTAAACATGACTCCAGTAAATCTCAGAGTCTGTGATGAGTCTGTAAAAGAGTTTGTAAAAGAGTGTGTTGAGGCTGGTGCACCGCTTCCTCAGTCGTGCTCGTACGAACGCGCGCGTGAGAGCGAGCACGACACTGACTGCAATTCCTCTAACGGCCACAGGTGTCAGTAACTGGTAGAAATTTATGAAAGTTACACAATGGCCCTTTAATAATTGCAATTTTTTTTTCAATAGATACTATTATTAGCTTCAGTCCTCACCATACATAGCAAATATTTATTGTGTTTCTAAAATTTAACCCCTTAAATGCCAGTTTTTGTGAATAGAACCTGATTTTCAAAATAAGACAAAAAACACAAAAAGTTAATAATTTTCTGTACAATAAATGCAAATTATAGAAGTTTTGTGGAGAATTATCAGGGCCCGGGATTGTCAAAAATTGGCATCAAGTTTGAGTTTGCATCATTTTTATTTTTTGTGTAGAATCAGATTATATGATAAATGTCACATCAGTTGCCCTAGAGCACAAAAAAATGCTCCAGTAAAGACTGCTATAGAAATATTATCTAATAATGCATAATTCAATTTTTTTTAATGGATACTATTATTAGCTTCAGTCCCTATACATAGCAAATATTTATTGGGTTTCTAAGATTTAACCCCTTAAATGCCAATTTCTGTGAGTAGAAATTGATTTCAAAATAGGAGGAAAAAAAACACAAAAAGTCAATAATTTTCAATACAATAAATGCAAATAAAAAAATTTTGTGGGGGATTATCAGAGCCTGGGGTTATCAAAAATTGGCATCAAGTTTGATTTTGCTTCATTTTTATTTTTTGTGTAGTGTCAGATTATATGATAAATGTCACACCTGTCGCCCTAGAGCACAAAAAAATGCTCCAATAAAGACTGCTATAGAAATATTATCTAATAATGCATAATTCCATTTTTTTGTAAATGGATACTATCATCAGTTTCAGTCCTCACCATACATAGCAAATATTTATTGTGTTTCTAAGATTTAACCCCTTGAATGTCAGTTATTGTGATTAGAACTTGATTTCAGTATAAGACAAAAAACACAAAAAGTGAAAAATTTTCCATAAGATAAATTCATTCATTTTCTACCGCTTGGTTCTGTTGGAGGTTGCGAGTGGCTGGAGCCTATCCCTTCCTCACTCTCTTCCTCCGAAGTGTCCTTGGCCCCTGGCACATAATTTATATCCTCCACCTCTTCATCATCCTATGATGATGCATCATCAGATGAAGAAGGAGAATCCTTCTCATCGAGCAAATCAAGGAGGTTCATGGCTTCGGCCAAATTATACTTTCTTGTGCGTTCGATCTTGGCAGTTTGGGATGAAATGAACCCTGATCTAAGATCCCGATCTAAGTGACACATAATGTTTTGCTCTGGGATAACACCTGTGTAAACAAAGCCAGACTAGCAAGTTTTTTTTGTTTTTTGTTTTTTTTTTTTAGATTACTTTGTCAGTGAGCCTTTGATGTTTTGGTGTGTGATGAGCTTTTGATGGGTGCAGAAGCTTTGAACTTTGTGCACTTTATCGATTTGAACTGAACAAAATTCAACTTGTTGGTAACAGTAATGCATTTCTCGGTAAGGCATTTTGAATGTGGACACACACATACACAAACACAAACACACTAATTTCTCAACACACACATGCACACCACAGTATGACATCCCTAAAATACACCCAAATCATTTTAGTTCTGAATATTTGTTGAATGGGCCCTACAGGCACAATAATTTATACAACCATCAATGGAGCCATTGCCCCATTTTGAACTCTCTCTCTCATATATGGGAAAAATGATGCCATATAGTGGAAAACAATATAAAGTAAAATTCTTGTCCCTCACTATCATGAATCCATGAAAAAAAAAATATATATATAAAATTTATACAGCAATGGCAGTGAATTCAAAAAACATTGTTTTTAATGGAAATCAATGGCACAAAAAAATGACGAAGGACGATGGGTGTTACTATTTTCATTTTAGAGTCTATTAAAAAGTAAAAAAACAAAAAACTAAAACTAAAATCTTAAAATTCAAACCAAAATACACACCAGAGGCAAAATTTATGATATTTGCATAAACACAGCCAAAGTTATCCACAAAAAAAAGGCGTGAAACATCAAAAAATGCTCTAGAGGTGTAGCAAGGTTAAACCTGTTAACCTGCTCTCACAGTAGTTTGTGTGAAGCCTTAGTTTGTTCTGTTTCAGTCGTTTCTCTGCAGTCTCCACCTGCAGGTGGTGCTGTTCTGACCTGTCTCTCTTTTTCAGGTGAGCCGAACCTTCCAGGAGCTCGATGTGTTCAGGGACCTGGGAGGAATGTGGGAAGAAATGAGACCCAAAGTGTGGGAGTTTAGGGACCAGGACCGGACTAACCCGGACCAGGACCGGAATGACCTTGACCGGACCAGGACCAGGATTGGACTGACCAGGACCGGACGGACCTAGATCGGAGCAGAACCAGGACCGGACTAACCCGGACCAGGACCGGACTGACCTGGACTGGACTGACCCGGACCAGGACCGGACTGACCCGGACCAGGACCGGACTGACCCGGACCAGACCAGACTGACGTGGAGCAGAGCAGGACCAGGACCGGACTGACCCGGACCAGTAACCTTGCGCTGCAGCTGGATTCTCGTGAGATTTGGGAGTTTCCAAACTCTTGTAAATCCATCTTGTATTGCTCCAAACAAACTTCTTGAGTCGATGAACCTTAAACTAACCGGACTCTTTTGACCATTGATGTGGCAGCACTAACAGGAAGAGGAGGGGACAGCTAGCGCTCTCTTCTCCTTTTTGTTATCAACATGACTACGACCAAAGACGTTAGCGTTGATGCTGCTATAATGCAGTGTTTCCTTCTGAGTACACTGTTTGCTCGAGCGAACCTCGCGGTGGCATGCAGTGGAATCATTTACTTCACTCTGTATCTGCCATATGTCCTCTGTGTGGTCTAGTCTGGCCTACATCGGCTTCGGGGCCAAGGTCTTCGCTGTGACTAACTTCTGAATATCATAAATATACCATTTACAGGTGTTTCCCTCTTATTTCTGGTCTTTAGTCCAGTTTTCCCTCCTGTTTCTGGTCTTTAGTCCAGGTTTTTCCTCCTGTTTCTGGTCTTTAGTCCAGGTTTTTCCTCCTGTTTCTGGTCTTTAGTCCAGTTTTTCCTTCTGTTTCTAGTCTTTAGTCCAGTTTTTCCTCCTGTTTCTGGTCTTTAGTCTGGTCTTTCCTCCTGTTTCTGGTCTTAAGTCTGGGTTTTCCTCCTGTTTCTCATCTTAAGTCCGGTTTTTCCTCCTGTTTCTGGTCTTTAGTCTTCTTCTTTCCATCCCAGAGCCTGCTGACTCCGGTGGCCTTTGGGTTTGGGTGTGAGTACTTCGCTCTGTTCGAGGAGCAGGGCATTGGCCTCATGTATGTGGACGCCGTCCTGTACGGAGTGCTTACCTGGTACCTGGAGGCCGTCCTCCCCGGTAACACACCTTTAGCACTGCTCTGTTTCTAAATCTGTTCCACAGACTTTAGTTCTTCTTTCTTTCATTTTCTTTTTTCCTCTTTTTTTTCAAACCTGTCAGGACCTGGTTCAGGACCTTCTGCTTGGGTAAATCCTTCCTTCCCTCCTTCTTCTCTGCCTTCCTCTTTATTATGGTATGTTTTTAGAAACTCATGGTCTAAAAGTGGTCTGAATCTAAACTGGGCCAAATCTGGTCTAAACTGGGTCTAAACTGGATCTACACCTGGTCTAAGCCTGGTCTAAACCTACTGGTTCGGAGAAAAGGACGGGTGCAGTAAAGTCCCTTTGAACCGGAGAGGGAACCCTGGAGGTGCATACAGAACCAGAACCTGTCCCTCTTGGTCAGGTCCTGGTCCCGGTCTGGTCCCAGTCTGGTCCTGGTCCTGGTCCTGGTCCCAGTCTGGTCTGGTCCTGGTCTGGTCCTGGTCTGGTCTGGTCCTGGTCTGGTCCTGGCCCTGGTCTGGTCCTGGTCTACTCCTGGTCTAGTCCTGGTCTGGTCCTGGTCTAGTCCTGGTCTGGTCCTGGTCTGGTCCTGGTCTAGTCCTGGTCTAGTCCTGGTCTAGTCCTGGTCCCGGTCTGGTCCTGGTCTGGTCCCGTTTTAGTCCTGGTCTGGTCCTGGTCTAGTCCTGGTCTGGTCCTGGTCTAGTCCTGGTCTAGTCCTGGTCTGGTCATGGTCCAGTCCTGCACCCGTCCTTTTCTCTCTGCACCTGTCCTTTTCTCCGAACCAGTAGTTTTAGACCGGGCTTAGACCAGGCTTAGACCAGGTGTAGATCCAGTTTAGACCCAGTTTAGACCAGATTTAGACCCAGTTTAGATTCAGACCACGTTTAGACCATGAGTTTCTGCAAACAGACCATAAAAAAGAAGAAGACAGAGAAGAAGGAGGGAAGGAAGGATTTACCAGAGCAGTCCTGGTCTAATCCTGGTCTAGTCCTGGTCTGGTCCTGGCCTAGTCCTGGTCTAGTCCTGGTCCTGGTCTAGTCCTGGTCTAGTCCTGGTCTAGTTCTGGTCTAGTCCTGGTGAGCAGGCTCCTCCATGGAGGAGGAGCCTGCTCACCTTGATCCAGGTGTGTTTATCGAGGACCTGATGAAGGATGAAGGGCAAGACCACCACCATGTGAGAACCTCTCCGATTGGCCGGTTTAACCCCTCTCTCCTCTGATTGGCCGGTTTAACCCCTCTCTTCTCTGATTGGCCGGTTTAATCCTCTCTTCTCTGATTGGCCGGTTTAACCCCTCTCTTCTCTGATTGGCCGGTTTAACCCTCTCTCCTCTAATTGGCCGGTTTAACCCTCTCTCCTCTGATTGGCCGGTTTAACCCTCTCTCTCCTCTGATATGCCGGTTTAAGCCTCTCTCCTCTGATTGGACGGTTTAACCCCTCTCTCTCTTCTGATTGGCTGGTTTAACCCTGTTTCTCCTTTGATTGGCCGGTTTAACCCTCTTTCTCCTTTGATTGGCCGGTTTAACCCTCTCTCCTCTGATTGGCCGGTTAAACCCCTCTCTCTCCTCTGATTGGCTGGTTTAACTATCTCTCCTTTGATTGGCCAGTTTAACGCTCTCTCCTCTGATTGGCCGGTTTAACCCCTCTCTCTTCTCTGTTTCAAAATGAGCAAACTCTAGTTCCTTTTTTATTTTATTTTCAGCAGTTTTAACCAATATTTCTCATCATTAATCTTCATCATCATCATCATCTTGTCGTCTGTCTCTCAGGCTGACGATAGAAGAACAAATCTTTTTTAGGCTCGTCTCAAAGGTCTGTCCGAGGCCCAGGTCCGGTCTGAGATGGAACAGATCCTGCGGGACATGGGGGTTACCTCACAAACGCTCGGCCCGCACCAGCGCTCTCTCCAGAGGGATGAAGCGCAAACTCTCTGTGGCCCTGGCTTTCGTCAGAGGGTCCAAGGTGGTGATTTTAGACGAGCCCACGGCTGGCCGAGTGGACCCTTATGCTCGACGGTGGATCTGGGACCTGCTGCTGAAGTACAGGACAGGTGGGAACCTCACACTGCGGTGGGGGTCTCGCTGCTGGGACACCTGTGAGATTTGTGTTTGTGGCGTTCACAGGTCGCACCGTCATCCTGTCCACGCACCACATGGACGAGGCAGACATCCCTGTAGACCGCATCACCATCATCTCTCACGGGAAGCTGTGCAGCGTGGGCTCCTGCTTGTTTCTGAAGACTCACCTGGGAATGGGCTATACCTGACGCTGCTAAAGAAGGGGCCGGAGCCATCTATCAGCTCCTGCAGGAAGTTCTTCTCCACCGTCTCCGACTGCAAAAAGGTACGACATTTATATGATACACACTCCGATGGACCAAGAGGAACATAAATGTGATGATGAATCAAAAAGCTGAAAAAAAGCGCGAAATGTTGCCAAAATGTAAATCCTGGTTAAATGTTTAATATTGTCTTAAACAACAACTGTTGGTTGAGTGAATTAATTCATGAATTACTTTAAAGTTGATTTCTCTGAGATGTTGTTATTAACTCTGTTGCAGGACGAAGACGGGGCCTTGCCGGATGAGGCTCTGAACACGAGAGTGAGGCCGCCACCATCGGTACACCTCCTCTGTCCTCACTCTGTCTTCTCCATCCTTACTCTGTCTCCTCTGTCCTCACTCTGTTTGGCTGGTTTAACCCTCTGTCTCCTCTGATTGGCCGGTTTAACTCTCTCTCCTTTGATTGGCCGGTTAAACCCCTCTCTCTCCTCTGATTGGCGGGTTTAACTCTCTCTCCTCTGTTTGGCCGGTTTAAACTGCTTTCCTCTGATTGGCAGGTTTAACCCTCTCTTTCCTCTGATTGGCCGGTTTTGATAATTAGGGGCTGTTACCTTTTTACGGCAAAAACAATGAGGTGTGAAAAGTGTCTGTAGGTTGTAGTCACATTGTCTAGTTGATTAGACCGTCGTCTTACTGTTGTTATGCTAACAGTGTGTGTGAATAGGGTTAGATGTGTTTGACCCTCGTTTCTTATCACGCTCTTAGGTTAGACAATGACAACTGAGTATCTGTTGTATTTTCCAGAGCACTTCTCAAGAATCATCCAGCTTCACAGAACATACATTTCACCAACCAGAAGCAGCAGTAAATGTACAGACAGCCCCTGCATTGGTGCTAACTAGATCTGTGGCTACACAGTTATCTGCAAGCAGTCTGAGGTTACACCACTTCAGAAGTAAAGGTATGTTCAAACAATGCAACAAAAACCCAGATCATATGAATTATACAAAAAATGAACAACAACATAAGAGTACACACAAAAATGTAGGTCTTTGGTGTGTTTTTAGTCATGCATTTCATCAGGCATCCATAGAGCATTAGAGCTACAAGTAGTCAATACTTTATCAGATTAGAAGTATGTTATTTTACAACAATTGAGTGAAGAAAGAAATAGCACTGTCTGTTAGATCAGAACAGCTTGTACACAAGATGAATACATGTCCCCAGTACGAAGCCAGTATCCCAGTACCTTTTTTAATTCATTTTACATATAGTGTATGTAAATTCTTTCCAAATTACAACAAACATTCACTTCAGGAAATTACGGAGCCTGATATAACCTCATGTGCCTCTTCCAGACTTGGTGAAGAGCAGGAGACAGAAATGTTCAATGTTACATACTAATGTTTGTTTTTCATGTTGATTTAGCTCACTTAATCATCTTTAAATGTGACACACTGCTGTTATGATGTATCACAGGTGTCCAAGCAGCTGTTGCCACTACAAATAGGAGCACACACGAGGGAATGACCACTCTGATGCTTGCGCTGAGAAATCCCCAGCACCAGCTCACAAAACTCCTGCATGCAGCAAACCTCGCCTGGAAGAGGAGACAAAGATGTTTGGCGATATGCTCCTTAGCAAAACCTAAATTATTTGTATTAATGTGGATTTTATAATAAAAAATGTATGATTGGAATTACACCAGTCTTTTAAATTAGCACTTACTCTTCTTCTGTTCTTCTTCTAACTGGTCCATAGTCTGTACGATAAATGTTATTTATATTTTGAAGAGTACCGTATTCTCCGGACTATAAGCCGCTACTTTTTTCCCACGCTTTGAACCATGCGGCTTATACAGAGATGCGGCTTTTCTATGAATTTTTCTTCAGCCCTCAGGGGGGCGCTCTAGCAGGAAGTGCAAAAACGAGACAAACGAGGCAGCGGTAGTCGGTACAAACAAGAAAGCGCCAGTGTTTATGCTTAGCACATGCAACCCAAGACGCACAACAGCAAAATACGGTAATATTTTTACACCCTCACCCCCTCATAATGGAAAACAAATGAAGTGACAGTGGTTTGGTGTTCAGTAGTTTCAATGCTCAGGAGGAAGATGAATAGTGACTTGTGGTTTCAGTGCACGGGAGAATGAAGCGACTTTAATAGTTGCGCAGTTGCACTTTAACAGTGCGCAGGAAGAAAAATCTTTCTATGTAAATATCTTATTTCTCAGCCTGGATATCGGCGACTTATATGTGACAAAATATATATTTCTTTTCAATTTTAGTGGGTGCGGCTTATATTTAGGTGCACTCTATAGTCCGGAAAATACGGTATATATGTTTAAGCAGTTGGCCTCCAGGCCAGGATGTGCTGTAATACACAGAGGAGGAGCAAGAAGCTGATTTATTCGCCTTAAAACCTAAAAATGATAAATGATCATTTACAGTAATGTAAAGCTGCATTTACATTTACAAAACTAATTACATGTAGTTTTCATTTTACTACAAGGTTGCAGGAATGCTATTGTAAGAGAATTGGTATACTGCCTTAGAGCTTCGAAGTAGTGGACCACATAAAAGGACTGAAGAGAGTCTGGATGTCTTAAGCAGGAGAAGTTTATTACCATCACATACAGGCCCGGAGACAGTTGAACAGTCAACACAGAGTAGTATTGAACATTCAAGTCTGGCTATGCTTTCATTCAAATTCTCTAACAGTTCCTTCCTCTTTAAACCCTTTACAAGTGGTTTTAACCTTACATAAACGCCTAAAGAGAATTTTACCATGAAAGCACACTCAGACTATAAATGCATACTCAAATTATTACATTTAATCAACACAAATCTTCAATAAATTAAAGTTCAATCATTTCCATGGCATTATAGCATTTAGCAATTACCAGTAAACAGTATTACAGTCATATGGGCTGTATTAATGGATTTCAATGACCCCAACCCCAGGGACCCCTAAAGTGCTGAGACATGCGTCTCATCAGTCACCAATCACCCAATTTGAATGAATTTTGTTTCTAGCAAAAGCACATGCCTCTACACTTCAGAAGTATGGTGCGATGGGCACTGATCACCAAACCTCTACCCCCAGTAATTGGCGCAGGGGATAGTAAAAGATGACCAGCAGCCAATTAGGTCTCCTGCAATAATAAAAATTATTTTCACAATCATTCCAAAACAGATGGTATACATTGGAAGGCTTACAACATCTTCAGAAACAATGAAAACTGATCACAAAATCTTGATGCAATCGAATTATTAATTAAAGAACAGTCCATTTCTTCACACTGAGCAGTGAGACTGCATCAGTGCAATGGAACAAGGATCCAGGGGCAATGTGGGGCAAAGAGTCCATGTGGCAAAACATTTCCAGTGTAGAAGTATTCCATAGGGCTCTAAAAGGCCATGGGTACACACCCATGCCTTAACCTCGTCGTAACATAGGATTATTATGCCCGATACGACGAGTTCCCTAATTGATCTTCAAGTAATCCATTTTGTCAAGGCTCTTCAGGTGAAACAATCTTCTTCACGGCTCAACTTCAATAAGTTGAGATAGAGTATTCCATGGGACTCTAAAGGCCATGAGTGCACACCCATGCCTTAACCTCGTCGTAACATAGGATTATTATGCCCGATACGACGAGTTCCCTAACTCATCTCCAAGTGATTCCATTTTGTTCAGGGTCCTCAGGTGAAACATTCTTCTTCAAGCTCAATATGAATAAGTTGAAATTGATTTTTAAACACTTTTTTAACCTTAGCTTCTGCAGACATTACTAAGCAACAAATACTCCTTTTAAAACCATAATTGTGCATTCCACAATCACAAATGCATCAGTGTTACATGAATTACAGAGAGGACTAATGCATACATAAGCTTCACACAGCAATCACAATGCATTCACTTTTCTCCTTTTATCTGAAATAAAAGCATTTTCTTCATTTGTTGTCTACATAAAACAATATAACAGAACTTATTTCTTTGATTTTAAGAAACATAACTGTCAGAACTTAGATGTTGCTTTACTCTGTTGTTTTCTCCTTTGTGTTATTTCGTATTTGCATTATTTTTAGACCCAAAAGTTTTGCTTAATTTATTTTATTTTATTTGAACACTATTGCCCCAGATTTTTACGACACATGTTATACCGGTAAAATACATAACACTTACTCCACACATCTAATGCAGTTTCCACAGAAACCTAAGAGCAGCATTAGTTCAAATTACTCATTACATGTTCTTCCTTGAGTAATAAGTGAAAGGTCTAGTATTTTACTTGTAATTCTGTATCATAGGTTACTTTGTCTGCAGCAGTAAGTTTACACATTAATGGGGTATGTGAGGCCACTATCTTTAAATCCTTTATCTTAGAATAATAATCTAATAATAATAATAAAAAATAATCTAAAAGGCATGTACCATAAGGCTGGTCGTATGGGACTCAGCTGTAAGCCTCCACACCCCTGCAGACTATCAGGGAGCAGGACCCGCACCCTTCCAAGTTCTATGGCTCCTGCCCCCTGAAAACAGAGATACATTCAGCTTAATATTGTTTAAGTAACCAGGAAGCTCTTATTTTACATGTGTGGTATTGTTTGACAATAGTTGATTTACTTTACTTTTACTTAATAGTTCCTGTAGATTTATTTCTAACCACTTCTGAACCATTGACACTTCCCCAAGTAAATGCATTAAAACTTTGTGCACATATTGATAATGGCTGCCAAAACCCAAAACCAGTCAAGATGTTTTAAATCACAAATGATGTTGTGTACATGATGTGAAATGTGTAAGCAGCGACAGTGAACACATCAGCATGGAAATATATGAGATAACTTACCACACTTACTCACAGGTTACAATTAATGTCCAGGTGCACATTTCTATGCCCTTCTAGATTAAATATGAGTCTTTATTAGCCACTAAATACTGAACCTCTTAATTAGCTCCCACTCTGCTATCCACTCACCATCAGCACGCAGATCTGATTCCCATGAGCCAAATTTAACCTGTAAAAGTTATTCCTCATGTTTGTTGGACAAGCCAGCGGGTGCATTAACCAACTATTGCAGTACACCTTTCTCTGTTTGTACAGCAATAATATAATGATTCAGTGATGTTTACCATGTAGCCTTTAAATAACTGCTAAATATTTAACTAGTCACTAGCATCGACATTAAACACATGAAGTTGGTTGTATGTTATTCACCAGCAGCATCTTGTTCAGGCACCATTCCACATTTTTCATATTCAGCACTAAAAGGTTCTATAGAATGACAAAATACCCTCTTTTTTTTTTTTTTTTTTTTTTTTGGACCTGTGGATAGAAAATAATTACCATGCCAAACATTTATCAACATTACTACCTATTTTCTTCTTGAAGATGGATAAGATTTATACCAAATGCACAGCAAAATGCTTGCTTGTTTTTATTTACCTGCAACCAACAGCAAAATACATATTGCACACACTGTTGGTAAAATGTCTGTTAAAACAATTGTCCACCAGCCTAGAAAATAATTAGGTTAGAACAGCTCATGTATCACAACCCATAGGTGTTAGTTGTTGAAGTTTCCCTTTTTCAAGTTTCCATGTTGCTCTTTGAATCTGAGGTCACAGAAAGTCATTGTTAAGAGTTAGGTGTTAGTATTGATTAGTGAAAAGTTTTCCAGTCAGTCCTTTTCACTTCTTAACCGTCCTCAGGAACAACTGGGCTTTGTTCTTCTCTTTTCCCTAGCACTTTCCTTATCTTTTGGTTTCACAAACATTTAGTAATATTTAGTCTAAACTAAATCTGTTGTTTACTCTGAATTTCTTCATTCTTTGTGTTTAGTTTAACATTTGAATACAGCAAATATATTTTTTTATTAGAAAGAGTCATAATAATAATTGTCTCGACTAAGAACCTCCCAGGATTCTCTTCTCTTGCTCCCACTTCTTTTTTATTCATGTGAGGATCATGTGCACCTGAGCCACACAGGAAGAAAAAATATGGGGCTTCTCTTTATTTTTGGAGTCACAATAGTGACTTTTTGTCTTTGACTCTCGTGATTCCTTCCTCTGCATTTATGTGTATTGTATACATGTTGGATGATTATTACCAGTAAATTACCATGTGAATGATTTAAGAGCCCTACTCTCAACATCAGACACACCTCCTCAGGTGATACAACCACAGTGAAGTACTTTAGCTCCAGACTTCACTACAGGCACCACACCTGACGTTACTGGACAGTCTCCTGTCAGACCTGAAACACACCCAACTACAACACAGCATTAACACAAAGAACTCACGCAGAGCTCAACTGGATCAGCACAGTCACTGGAACAAACTTCCCTTCGTTCTTTAGACTTGGATCAACAAGCTCACTAGGTTCCAACAAACACAACAGGAAACACACACCAATCAAACAGCGCAGGTGACTTTAAAATGATTTTCTCTGCATTCCTTTAACCTTCCTCTTATAAAACTTTTAATTTGTGACTGATTGCCTTTTCTTTAAGGACATAGTTTACAATCCTTTTGGCTATTTTTAAGAGACACACTCATTAAGTTTACTGTTTATGTATTGTAGCAGAAGCTTGTAAATTTATTGTTGATAGGCACTTGTTTAATCAATAATGATGGACTGACAAGACTCTGGGTCCATGAGGCCTACTTTTTTTTTTCGTAGAAGGAAATGCAGTTCCTCATTCCGAAAAGCTCTGTTTTGAGTATCTATCCATCCGCTAGAGCAGCTAAAGGAGGAGTAAGACTCTCACCGTTCGGCCCTCACACCATTAAGTCAAGCTTAAGTTCCTGTGTTAGTGGCTAAATGAGCAGTTTCGTCATCTTCAATGCATTTTTTATTTTTTATTTTTTTTAATGCCATTATTGACGTGATTGCTCATTTAACTGTATTGCTAGGACAGATTTATCTGTGCATGGGTTTTCGCTCCACATGTCAAAACATTTTGTGACATATGGTCAGGAACTAACTTATTCACGTGGTTCTGTGTGAATTCAGTTAGTTTGGCATTGAATATAAAAAATTCTCAACAATTGTAGCATCTACGTTTAAGCTTCTTCTTTTTTATTTTTATTCATTTATTTTTTTACACCATGTAACAAAAAACACCTTTGCTTTAGAAGAGTGAGTTATTCAACAGTTACTTTAAATAATATTGTTTTACTAAAAGCAAAACTAATTTAAAATAGCATTGGCAGAAACAAAAAAGGCATAAAATCCAAATCTTGAAAAAC
Organism: Rhyacichthys aspro; assembly: GCA_036850595.1. Taxonomy (NCBI): domain Eukaryota; kingdom Metazoa; phylum Chordata; class Actinopteri; order Gobiiformes; family Rhyacichthyidae; genus Rhyacichthys; species Rhyacichthys aspro. Next base: position 25,294,582 of record CM072148.1, read on the forward strand.
TATAAAAGGCAGACTTCCCAAATGTAATAGCATAAATGTCCCAGAATTAAGGCACGTTTTAAAATTTGAATAACAAAGTTCAGTTCAAATTCACAGATGAATGGTAGAACAATACAAGAGGACACGCGATTGTTTGTCTACTGATTAGTTCGTCTACTTATTATTAATAGACATTTGGTGACATCAAGTAGAATGGTGTCTTCATTGCAGACCTCGCTCTAAACTAAAAAGATCCACAACTCAATAGTTGAACTCATAGAAACTGTTTTTTTTTGTTTGTTTGTTTTTTTTCTTGTAATAAAAAAACAGTAGTATTTAAATGTAAATGTCAGGGTCTAGGAGTGGAATTGAGAGCCAGTGTCAGTACCGTGGGTCCCAGGCGAGCAGCACCCCTCATGCAGCAGCAGAACAGTTCATGTTGTAATGACCTCTGACAACAGCAACAACAGTTGCAGTGGCATAGATTCAGTCCATTTGACCTGAGGACAGTGTGGAGGAGCCCAGTCCACAAAGTGCAGCTTTAAGACCAGTCAGAAACGAGCTTTCTTTGTCGCTGGTGCTTCAGCCAGTGTTAGTCTCATGTTTCTCAGAGACGATAAAGAGCAGGAAGCCATGTTCTCAGATAAGTCTCAGTAGACAAAACAGTGTCAGAGCCAGGCAGGTTCAGTTCAGTTCAGTGCTGGAGCAGTGGAAACAACCAGCAAGGCACATGAAGTAACTACCCCCCCCAGAAACACAAGGCCATCAACAGGTCTCATTTCCACTCACAGTTATCAGTGAAGACAGTCACAGTTCTTTATCAGTTGTCTATAAAGAGTCTGCAGCTGTACAGTCCAAAAGAAGTAAAGTACTTTTAGAGGATTAACATCTATATTCAGAGACTTTAGGAGAAGACTATAGTCACTGTACTGATTAACTTTTAACTATTTTAAGTATTTTTTGCATTTTCTCAAAGATCAGCCTGAAAACACCATTCATCAGGTTATACCACTAGTACATTACTTTATGTTACAGCTATAAAAACTGAAAACCTCTGTAATTGATGTTTTACTGGTTTGATTCAAACACAGGTCACTGCAGCGACTCACTGCCAAGGTAAATGGTAACAAATAATGAAGACTAAATTAATGTTAAACTCTCATGAGCATTCATTCAAGTAAAACTTAATTAACCTTCAGTTATTGTTAGACTTGGTGAGTCATGTTTGGTCAAAGTGACATGTCTTGATGAGCAGATTTTTTTTTTTTTTATATAAACAATGGTTTTGTTTCTAGTGCCCGTTGCTCTCTTTTGATAACAAACGTCTGAGATATTAAGGATGTCTCCTTAATATCTTATCAACTATTACGATGTATTATTGTTTAACAGAACATCAAGATCCTGAAGGCTGTTGCCATCTGTGTCAATGTAAACTCTCTTTCTAGTATGAGGAGGGAAAAAGGAATGGCTAATGTCAACCAGAAGACAATGCATTCAACAAAACACCAAGTTCCAGTAATTCAAAACAACAGCGTCTATGTTGATATTTCATAGCCCAAGTATAACACAAAAGAATTACTCTATAGTTGACTAAAGAGAACTACAAGACACCCACTAAATGATAACACAGTGAATCAAGTAATACTTTCAACACAACATCTCACTTCAAATCTAAATCTTTTAGGCCACAAAAGGTCTCATACTTCAAAGATAATTCAGCTTTAATTCAATGTTACAACAATTATTCACCATTAAGGCTTAAAGTAATGGGTTTTGGTTTTTGTTTTTTTGTTGGTTTTTTTTAACCTGTTCTAGTTATCTAGTTTTGGAAAACTTTACTTTTATATTTGATTTTACTTCACAAAGCACATTTTAACTCTCTTTTATTTTCCCATAAATACATTTAAAACATTTCATTCTTAACTTTTGTTTGTTTGCTCTAGTTGTCTCACTGCTTAATTGTTTTTTTTTTATGCTTAAGAGCAAAGTATAGTATTATATTTTGAATTGGTCAATTAATGAAGCTCTAAAAAAATTACAGCTGTCCCTGTAACATTTCCCTGTAAGCTTTTGGTAAGGGTCTTGTTGACCATTGACCTTCTTACACCCAGTTACATAGTTCTTACTCACAGTTCAGCTGCAGAGGATGAAGACAGAGAACACAGATATAACATGTGACATGTAACTCATGCATCAGCTTTAAACTGGAGCTCTTTGGTTCCTGTAAACAACAATTAGAGCAGCATCAATTCTCAAAATATAACACATCATAATAAAACACACATAATGAATGAGTGAGAAAAAAAAAACAAACCTAGGTTAATAGTTGTCTGCAACACATCCATAGATGTTACCCCTGTTTATCCTTC
>CM072148.1:25301929-25355669 GCA_036850595.1 Rhyacichthys aspro
CAACCCCTTAACTCCACCCACAGACGAAATTTTAAAAGTCTTGGAAAAGTGGGCAGAGCCCAGCAGAGACAGAGCTGAGGGCGAGGCTAAGTGGGGGGGGGCGTGTACCTGAGACCCACAGTGATTGATTGATTGATTGACAGATGTCAGATTCGCACAAGTATCTTTGCGATGGAGCGGTCCCTGTTTATTCTCCTCTTTCACCTGAACTGGAGGGACTTGGTTTCTCTGTGGACACCAGGCCTAAGCCAGAACAATTCAAAGCCCAGTCTCAGCCCGAAGCACGGGCTGACGAGGCTTAGAGAAAATGGGTGCCGTGATGGTAGAGTAACTTTGGCATTTAGGCAAATGTACAAAGCATAGACAGATGAACTGTAAAAAAAAACAAAAAAAAAACTAATAATAATAATAAAGATTGCTTTAGATTAATTTTGATGTAGATATAGTGAACACTATTCTATAGAGAGAACCTGTGTCTGCAGCTCTCCGCTCAGACTAATGTTACATTTATGTGACCTTGTATTTAACAGCATTAAGACTTTGTAAAAAAAAAAAAAAAAAAAAAAGAGAAAAGAAAAGAAGGTAACGTCAAACCTGACCTGTTTGTAGTGTTTAATGCTAATATGCCCGGCTGATTTACTCAGTAATCATTGAGACATGAATAAAAATCAACGGTAACACTCCGTCTTTAGGAGTTAAAAACACATGACATCAACAAACTAAGAACAACACATCGATTACTCTGCAACGACGCTGTGTGTGAGCACTTGAACACATCATAAACTACGGTAGACTGAGCTTTTTACGACATGAACAGAGCAAAATAACAGACAGGAGCCAGTGGCAGCGTGACCCAAAATATGTTTCTCTGTTGATCTAAAAATGAGTGAATCTGTCTCTAAACACTACTTGTTTTTTTTGGTTTTTTTTCATCCATGCGCGTGTCGCTCTGTGACCGTGTTCAGTCGCTGCATTGACCTAGTTCTGACAGAGACCACCTCTGGAGGCGTGAGCTTGTACTGAGGGCCTTACTTCAGGTGTGGTTACCTGCTACAAAGGTGTGATTAATGTACATCATGACGTCATCATGATCAGGAAGTACAGTCAGCAGCGTTTAACCTGAGGAGGGCAGCACTCATACGGTTTTACATGTGTTTTACACCATATTTATGGAATTAGACGAGTTTTTCAAATTTTGTCAAAAACAGGACTATAAACTATGAACTGTATTACTAAAGCCCCATTTATACACATCATCAGCTAAAAAAAGTTGTTTTAGGGTTTAGTTACTCTTTAAGGCCAAAAGCCCAAGTCAAGCCCAAGTCATGTCACAGGTGTCTTTGCATGAGTTGGTTTGATGGTTCTGTGATGTTCCTGGGCTGAGCAGTGAGCCAAAATGCTTGTGTGTCTGAAAGGGGGCAGAGAGGGGTTTTGAACACCTTGTCTCGTCATGTTTTTGGCTTATATTACATGAACGGTGCCAGAGGAATGGGTCTTGTTGCATTGCTATCAGTAGCTACTAGAACCTGTGTGAAGTTTGGTTCTGGAGATCAAATGTGTCAACCGGGTCTACGAAGGGGCTTGGTGGCTGATCTGGGTGTCCCTGGATAGCCGGGTAAGAGCTGTTTATAAAGACCTCAAATGCCCCAGTGGGTCATGTGGTTCCAGATGTAGGGACGGTGCTGTCAGGTAAGTGAATGGGGCACTGTTGGCACCCCAAAATTTGACTTTGATTTCAGAAGTGTTTTTTGGGAAAAGTCTCTCTGGGAAGGTGGTTAGGAGCATGTTACAGGCCATTTGGAGTGGATTTGACTCTCCCTTTGAAGGCTTGAAATTGCAGAACCTGGCCTTGAAGGTGGCCCTATGGAGCTGCAATTTTGCAGGTGGGTAGCAAAAAAAACTTTTTGTTGGCAGATGTGACTAGGTGATTCTGACCAAATTTAGAGCCTTTTGGATAAAAACCCTGGGAGGAGAAACATTTTGAATGAGGGGTGTGATTTTGGGCGTTGAATGTTCCAGCCAAAATCATGATAATGGATGGCAAAAAAAATTATTACTCAATGGTCTTGAATTTTGGGTGAAGTTTGGTGTGGTTTCAGTTACATTTAGGAGCTCAATTTAGCGTTCAATTTACGCCTCCCATTTATTTACATTACATATTTCGGGTGTTCCCATGGCAACACTGTTGTAGATAGGGGATCATTGTGATTGGCTTTTTTGTTCAGCATCCCATACAGGATGTATCTTCTAAGTTTCGTTTCTTTACGACAAACTAAATTTTTGGCCCCATTATAATTTTGTAGGGGTCGCTGGAGAGCCAATTTTGAAGATAGCCCTATCATTTGCATATCATTGTGTTCAGATCATTAATGTGCACAAACGCTTCATTGGGTCCAACCAAATCCAACAATGTTTGTGAAAGGAGAATATTTTTTTCCCAAAATGGCCTCCTCGTTAGGAGCTACACCCATTAAGATATCAAAATAAAAATGGATAATTTTTGTCAGCACACGTGTCTAGGTGTTTCTGACCAAATTTGGAGCTGTTTGGATGAAAACCCTAGGACAAGAAAGATTTTGAATGAGGGGTGCAATTTTGGGGGTCACATGTTCCACCCAAAATGGCATACTTCCTGTTTGTCAGGGGGCAAAGCCATTATAAGATTTTTTGTTTGGCTCGATGTAAAGAATGTGTGTACCAAATTTTGTGACTTTATGGCAAAAAAACCCAAAAAACTTTCACTTCCCATTGGCGTGATGTAATTCCACTTTTCCAGGGTGCGCTGTCGAGTCCCCTTTTTATGGATTTGTATGGCAGTACCAAAAAATTTTTACTCAACGGTCTTGAATTTTGGGTGAAGTTTGGTTTGGTTTCAGTTATGTTTAGGACAGTGCTTTAAGTGGGCCGGAGCACCGGTATGCAGTACTGGCACTTCTAAAATCCCGACTGGCACTTCTCTTATGCGTACTGGCACTTTTTGGAGCGTCTGTGTTGTGTGTTCTGGTAATGAAGAAACCTGACGTAGTAATAAGAACTTGGTTTTTAATGGTGACTGGCAGCAGGAGACACCCATACACATACGTGCGCTGTAACTAAGGCAACCGCGCCTAACCAGTGCGCATGTATCAACGGTATCTGAAAAGGCTCAATATTACTGTGTCCACAGTCACTATTCTACATCCCCTTTCCTTAGTTCATGCCCAATACCATAAACATTTGGAAATCAACTGAAATGAATTTATCTCAGTAACAGTACGATAAACATATTACATACTCACGGGACTTAATTTAGTACCTAAGTGCATAGAAAATAACAACAACCAGAATGGAACATCACATGGACTAGCCATAAACACATTGGTTTGTTAGCAATGCAACCACATGACAGAGCTCAAACAATGGATTAGCTTAAACAAAAAACACTTAGGATTGGGTTTACTGACACGACCAAAGCGCGTTCCGTAGAGAGTGTCATCTGCATTAAAAGATGACTCAGTAACTGTCTTGTGGATCAAACTGAGTTGGAGCAGGCTCAGCCACAGATAAGATGTGTTTCCTGTTTCTCCTGTAGGTATGTCCTTCTGACTGAATCAAGTAAGATCTAGGCTCTTTGCATATCTCTTTGACAGTACCTGTGCGGTCATAACCTTTTGGTGTTTGCAGCCTAACAACTCGGCTCGTTCTGTCATAGTACACCTTCTGTGTCAGTCTTTTATTGAGAAGTTGAGCATTTATTACCTCAGGTTTGCACATGTCAGGTTCAAGCAATTTCTTGGAGAGAGGAAGCATAGTACGTGTCTGTCTAAACATGAGCCTCTGTGCTAGAGATCCAAGTTTTGTATCACGAGGTATATTTCTCAGGTTTAGTAAGTTGAGAAAAACATCAGTTTTGTCTCTGTGAGATTTCTTCATGAGGTTCTTCGCACTGCGAACAGCTCTCTCAGCCAATCCATTGGATTGACGATACTCCGGGCTACTTGTAACGTGAGTGAAGTCCCATTGTTCGGCAAAGTCTTTAAAGCGTTGGCTTGTAAACTGTCGTCCATTGTCCGATATGAGAGTATGAGGTGCACCATGGACTGAGAAGTGGCGTTTCAGTTTACCAATGACTGTAGCAGATGTCAGATCGCAAAGTAGGTCAATTTCAAACCAGCCTGAATAGGAGTCTACCAGTACCAAGTATTGCTGGTTGTGCCATTCAAAAATGTCAGTAGCTACTGTTGACCAGGGAAGCTCTGGAACTGGGTGCAAGTGCAGTGGCTCCTTTTGCTGGTGTGGTTTGGTGCTATTGCACACCAAACACACCTGTACTTCCTCATCAATGTCTTTGTCATCGTAGGCCAGAACACAATGCCCCTCGCTCTCCGTTTAGTGGCTTCTGCTCCTGGATGTCCTATGTGCAATATGTGTACATATGTCTTTTGTAGTGACATGGGAATTAATGTTTTCTGTCCTTTCATGACAATGCCATCCTCAATAGTAAGTCAGTTCGTCTCTAGGAAATAGGGACACACTGCAAGTGGAAGACTGTGCAGTCTGGTAGGTCACCCATGTCTGATAATGCTGCTGAGTGTTTGGGGAGCCGGATCAGTGTGCTCTCTTAATTCCTCCAAGCGAGCAGATGACACATAACTCACAGATATCACGTCAAAATCATCCACTTCGTCTGCAAGTTGAGCTGTGGAGCATCTTGGAGCTCTTGATTAAGTGTCGGCCAAATGCATTTGTTTGCCACTCTTGTAAACAAGGTTAATGCTATACTTTTAAAGCCTCAGCATCATCCTTTGCAGTCTGGCAGGAGGTGCATGAATGGGCTTCTTTACTATAGTCACGAGAGGTTGGTGGTCGGTCTCAACAGTGATTGCCTTGCCATAGATGTAGTCATGAAATTTTGAGCATGCAAAAACAACAGCTAGCAGCTCTTTTTCAATTTGAGCATATTGCATTTCGGTGTCTGTCAGGGTACGTGAAGCATAGGCCACAGGGCTGCCATCCTGCAGGCATGCTGCACCAAGTCCATACTGTGAAGCGTCACAGGTGAGTGACAGGTTTGCAAACATTGTAGTATGACAGCACTGGTGGGTTTGACATATGCTCTTTCAATGTCTCAAAAGCACATTGCTGCTGTTCGTGCCACAACCACTCAGTGTTTTTATGTGTGAGTTGTCTGAGTGGAGCCGTGATCTCACTGTAGTTAGGGATGAATTTCCCAAGGTAGTTGACCATACCGAGAAATCTTTGCAAGGCCGAGACGTCACTTGGCACGAGTATGTCATCCACAATAATGGCACAGGGGTATCCAGAAAAGATTTGTTCCATGGAGCGCTGGAACACTTCACTGGCAGAGCTAATTCCAAATGCATCCGCAGGTCAGCATCCGCAGGAACCTGTAACGACCAAAACATGTGCTAAAAGTGGTAAGCAAGGAAGATTTGTGGTCCAGAGGTGTCTGCCAGAAAGAGTTCTTAGCATCTAAAACTGAGAATACAGTAGCATTAGCCATTTGTGATGCAACATCGTCTACTGTGCGCATTGGATAATGTGGTCTTTTCAGGGCAGTGTTAAGGTCTTTTGGGTTGATGCATATTCTGATCTCTTGTTTGTCTTTCTTGTTAGTGGCAACCATGGATGATACCCAGTCGGTGGGTTCTGAAACTGGTCTGATAATCCCTAACTCCTGCATTCTATCCAATTCAGCTTTTACTCTGTCTTTCATGGCTACAGGAATGCGGTGAGCAGGGCGAACTACTGGTCTCACCTCAGGGTCAAGTGTCATTGAGTATGTAACTGGTAGCTTCCCTAGCTTGTCCGAGAAAAGGTCGCTATAGTCTTTTGATTCGTTGAGTGAAATCATCAGTTGTGGAGGTACTGACCTGGTGAACCTCTTTGCTGAGTGTCACAAGTCCACGCAGTTGTTGCACATTCTCACTGATAATGTAGAAGGGTACAGTATAGTCTTTGTCCCCTAGGTGGCAGCATAGGTCAACAAATCCAGCAGTTTTAATCTTGCTGCCACCATATGCCACAAGGTTGGTGGGCTTGCAGCAGGGCTTTATCTGTTCACCTTTCCTCACCTGTTCAAAAGTCTTTGTAGAGAGGACGTTGTATTTAGCACCAGTGTCCACTTTCATTTCAACTGTAGTGTCATTAATTTGCAATGTGGCAAAGGCCTCGTCCTTTTCATAACTTTGTGCATTGGTTGAATCAACAGATATGTCCAGTACAATGCCATTCACATAGTAAGCTTCATTGACACTATTCACGGCACTGTCCGTGTCCACCTGGTGGACAGACCTCCTCTGTCTCTGCCTGTCAAACTGAGGCTTAGATCTGCAACACTTCCTAAAGTGGTTCATTCTCTTACATGCATTACACTGTTGGCCAAAAGCAGGGCACTTGTTCCTCTTTGCCACGTGGCTACCACCACAATTACTGCAGTCAGTGATGAACTATATGGTGTTAGTGGTAGGTGTGCTTTGAAACTTGGCCTTGTCATTGTCCCGGCTTTTCACCTGCCTAGTTTGAACAGCGCCCACGTTCGTGACGGGGTTTTGTGGTGACATTATGTTCCTCTGTCATTTCGTGAATCTGACGGTAACACTTTATAATAAGTGCACACTATTAAGCATTAGTAACGCATTAGTTACACATTAATTAATGCTTAGTTAATCATTTGTAAAGCATTTACAAAGCATTTATCATAATAAGTTAATCATTTATAGGCATCGTTATAAAGGCTTTATTCATGATAAATAAGCTAATGTGTAACTTGTTTAATTAATGCTGTTAACATGTTCTCTAAATCATCGATTAAGCATTTATAAACTCTGCTCTGCATCAGTTACAAACCAGTAATTTTGTCATGTTTATTGGTTTACAAGAGTATTGGTAAAGTGTAAGTAAATGGTTAACATACCATATATAATACTACAAATGATATATGTACTACCATAGCTAGTGTGTTATTAGATGTTTTATAAACGCCCCCATCTCATGACTAAATCAGTCAGTTACTAAATGTTAACACGTCTTACAATGCATTTATAATTGGCACTTAAGGCTGCCAAAGCTGCGACTCACAATCAACTAACTTCTTTTTCAATAGACTATCTATAAGTTCTTATAAATACATTAATAAACTAATATGGGCAGTTACAAAGCATTCACTACTTGTTAGTAAGGTATTTTGAGTGAGCTCATCTAAAGTGTGAACTAAATATACTTTACTAATCATTTATAAATTCATTCATTCATTCATTCATCTTCTACCGCTTATCCCACTCGTGGGGTCGCGGGTGGCTGGAGCCTATCCCAGCAGCTTTGGGCCTTAGGCGGGGTACACCCTGGACAGTGGCCAGTTCGTCACAGGGCACAGACAACCATTCACTCTCACATTCATCCACTAGGGGCACTTTAGAGTCACCAATTGACCTAGCGCTAACCACTCTGCTACCGTGCACCCCTCATTTATAAATGTGAAATAAATTATAGCAATAAATCTAAACACATAATTCCCCCAAAACAGTATATCAAAATATAAATGACACAACACAGAGATACAGAATTCACTGTATATTTCAGATGCCAGTCATCAAAAAAATCACAACACTGCCATTATGAACACAGGGAAAAATATTAACGACTCAATGACTGTCAATGACAATTGATGTTTGTGCATTGGTCAAAATGTAAGACACAGCCTCAATACTCAAATACTACTGACACACAAATATTACAGATACAAAAATGAATATATAATTGAGTAAAAAAAACTCAATGAGTAAGTGTAAAAAAAACAACAAAAAAAACAACAACAATCAGCCAATCATTGAAGTAACACCAAACAAGGCTGGATACACACTGTATAACTTCATACTGTATAAAGTGCAAAGGGTGCACTGTGTAATAGATTTGAAATATATTTTCATAATAGTGAAAAAACAGCAGCAGTAATAATTGACTAACAATCCATATTATTATCTGTATGTAACCAGGTGAAAAATGGGTATCTGTGAAAACTATTTAAATCCTGTTTTTTATTTCACTGACTGGTTGTTGTTGTACATGTTATTGTCAAGAGGTGGTGCTGTTTGCCCATGTGTTGTGGGTGAGGGTTGCAAGAGATGCGCATGTGTGGGGTTTTCCCGTGTTTTCCACTTGGCAAAACAAGTGCACGGACGGTAGACATTTGAAGCCGAGTTTGGTGAGCGATAAGTAAAGCCACAATAGTTAAACTTCGATGTACTCGGTAAGCAATTGTCTGAATATTTCCATGTTCACGTAATTAATTGTTTGTGACGGCAAATGTATTTTCTTTTGTCCTCTTTCAGAGTTGCCACTGCCGTTTGTTTACTATAAATGTAATTTTAACATTTGACGTTGCTGTGCAGATGTTTAAGTGTTAATGCATCGAGAAATAAAGAACCCCTTTTGCATTTGAAGTTCTGTGTGCTACATTTCCCTGGCTTCATGTATTTTCTTGAAATGTCATAAATCAGTCTCCCCAATGCACCATTTTTGTATTTTTTGCGAGCCATTCATTCCACTCTATGACTGTCAAGTGTTCTGAAAGTAAGCTATCATTCCTGTTTCCCCTGAGTCTCCAGATTTGCTCCTTGTAAGACCTCCAGGCCCTCTCGAGATGCTGGGTATGAGCACCGGTGTTGGGATCCACATACCACCTGCTGTGGTTGACAGTGTGGTGTTCATACCCTAGAGCTGGGAGTATACGATAGGCCCGCCATTCGTCACTAATCACTGAGGAACCAATCCGGACGTGTAGGGCAATAACAGGAACAAGATGTCTTCGTGATCTTTTCTCCACAACATGTAAGATAGGTCTTGTTCCTCCCTGATGTTTTACGCCCAACATTCCAAAGACCCACTTTCTTCTTTTCCATCTCCCAGCCATTCTTCCTCTCCCGTACTGATGCAGAAACAAAACAATAAACACAAACAAATTACTATTATAATATACAGCAAAAGATTAATAATAATAAAGATGTATATATAAATCACTGTTACAACACCTTACCTTTCGTTTGTGACGAAAGTGACTCTCATCGATCACAACAAACTCCCTTCGGCCACCAATCTGTTGACCTGTGAGACGTCTCATTCTTTGAACTGCAGCCACACATACCACCCTTATTTTTTTTGACATTTTACTAAGTGTAGTTGTACTGCCTGCAATATTGTCATCAATCATGTCAATTTGACGTAATCGTAGACCCTGAGAAAATCTTCAGAGAAAAAAAAGCATAAAAAACTTGTACACAGAGTAATTTTGATTTATTTTCTCTAGTGTTTATACTCACCTGTAAATGAACTGCATCCAGCGTCTAAGTGACACTTTAGAACGGCAGAAAATTGACTTGTGTCTGATGGAGATTTGTTTGACGCGTCCACCATGGGCTGCTCCTTGACAAGTCCTGTTTAAAAAGAACAGTAACATGAAATACCTATATTAGAGGAAGAGGCTGCAAGCAATAAAAAGAGGCTGCAAGCAATAAAAAGCAATCAATTTACCCACCAGTGTACATTCATAAACGTAGACAAAAGTGACTCTGTGTAGTGGTAGTAATGTCAATAACATACTTATATGGTAATACAAATTACTAAACCCGCTTTAATTAAGTAGCAAAGCAAATGTGTAATAGGATTTGATTCAACATAAACTACTGTATGTAGTATGTGTGTCCATGTCCTTATAAGTGAGACCACACACATGGGCCGAGTGCCCCAGTGTGCTCCCAGCATCTCCGCAAAGACAGAGGAGCGTGATAAAAAAAAAATCCGCTTTTAGATGACGCAGGTAAGAGAAAGCCGCGCTTTTGCTGCTTCCTGCTTCCTACTGACCAATAGGAGACAGCGATGCTGCGACTTGTAGGTCACAATCACGCAGCAGTGGAATAATGGCTACATCTCCCTCTGTGAACATGACAACCTCAGACCGAAGCACAACAGGCAGGCAAACCCATGCAAAAAGGGGAAATAACGACGTGGACAAGATGAATGATAGTGGTGCCAGCGGTGAGTTTTATTGTGTAAGTTTCCTTGCTGACACCCGCCATCACGGGGCTTGGCACTAGCTCGCTAATTAGCTATTAGCTTTAGCTACACTTGAGATTTCCGCAAAAATTCTGCTCATTTGGGCAGTTTATTTTATTAATTTATTTTTTGTGGCCTGATCCAAGGACTCAGTAAGAATTTATATGGCCATGTTAGTTACTCTGGGTTGTAACTTGCAACTGTGCTCTTAGATTTTTTTTATTTGCTCATGATGTAACTACTTTGTACCATGTATCTATGCAAAGTAAATGCACACGATTTTACCATTTTATTACACAATGTTTAAATTGAGTTAATTCAATTAAATGCAAATTACTTTCCAATGTCTTATTAAAGATGTTTTGTGATTCAACTGTTCTACTTATTAATCACAACAACACTATCATTTTGCTATTCTTCTAGACTTCACTTGGGTGCCTTTGGTCTGTATTTTGGTCTGTTTTTTAGATGTGACTATTGCCCCTACTGCACAGCTGGCAGAGAAAAGAAAATCCCAAGAGTTGGAGATCTGTAAGATGAGACTAGAGTGGCAAAAGGATAAAATTGATGAGCTTACCAAAGAAAGGGACTACCTAAAGGAGCAGTTAGCAACAAGTAAGTCCACTTACATGCAATGTTAAGTATTACATAGCATGTCTATGTAAAGTATGACATAGCATGTCACTGTCATTGCAGCATGACACATACTTTATCTGCTTCTGCACTTAGATAAGCATTCTGTGCAGTAACTATGTCTGTGATTATGTTTATCTGTTTTAATAGCTCTTAAAAAAGAAGCCACAAGTTCTGTCCAGGATTCCAGTGAGGTGCAGACCTTGTCTTCACCTTCCTCTGATGAGTCTTGTGATGAGGACTCTGACTCATCCATGAGCACAGCATCATCAGATGAAGACCGGAAGAAGAGAAAGAAGAAGAAGGGGAAGAGAAAAGTACAAGAAGGCAAAGAGAAACGACCAAAAACCACGAGCAAGAGGTAAAATTATGAATTCTTTCTATAGTTTTATCCTGCATGCAGTGCTGTACAGCTGTTTCTCCTTTACCTAATTAATTTTACACAAAATATGCACTTGTTAGATATCTGTCTCACAAATCACACCCACATTAGAGACCATTAACCATCTATCAAAGTCTTCATTCTCAGAGATTCAGTGAAACTGGAAACTTTCTAGTGGTGCTCATGAGTTGTTTGTAGATCTTGGTGTAGATCTGATTAAGACCAGGTTAAATTCTAATTTGGACCTGGTTACATCCTTAATTTTTTTTCTTAACCAAGTTTAATCTGGATTTTTTCTTGGTCTTGTCTTATTTTAGTCCAATAAATTGCTAGTTGGAATTTTGAGTGGTGGTACTTGTGAATAGCTAAAACGGCATTGATATTGTGTTTTATAATTCACGTTGAAAGTGAAACTGTAAATGTAACCTATACTTCCAGTCTTTGAGAAATATGTGTGTATTACATTACCACACCATATTACATTACTACTTTGGATAAAACAAATATGTTCTTTGATTTGCAGCCCTCCATCCCAAGCAAGTGGTGGCCCGGTATGAAAAGATTTTGAGGCTGTACAAAAGAGAAGGGACCATGTCAGCTGCCTTTAAACGTTTGGGAGTGGACCGGAATACGATTGTGGCAACTGCTCCAATTGCAGAGCTATTCCTTGTTGCACCTGATAAATATAAAGAACTAGAAAAAAACAAACAGGAAAAGAAACTGTCGTCATTTGCAACACAGTGTGCTGCAGCAATTAGTGCAGATCCAGAAATAGAGGACAAATTTAAAGCCTACAAGTCTTCTGGGAAGTTGCTTCCTCTTAAAACAAAGATGGATGTACCATAAAGATTCGTGGTATTTTACACATAGTGAAATGTGGTAGTATGTCACCATTGTTAACAACAAAAACAAATCCATTTGTAGTGTTTGATAGTTTTAATGATTGCTGATTGTTTGTGAAATATATGACACACAATTGTTTTCTTTCATTTTTTTGGCTCAATTATATACTGTGTATTTATTTTAGTTATAACACGACACGTGTGATGCACATTTATTTATGATATAAAGCTATACAGTATGTATCCAGCCTTGTTTGGTGTTACTTCAATGATTGGCTGATTGTTGTTGTTTTTTGTTTTGTTTTTTGTTTTTTACACTTAATCATTGAGTTTTTTTTACTCAATTATATATTCATTTTTGTATCTGTAATATTTGTGTGTCAGTAGTATTTGAGTATTGAGGCTGTGTCTTACATTTTGACCAATGCACAAACATCAATTGTCATTGACAGTCATTGAGTCGTTAATATTTTTCCCTGTGTTCATAATGGCAGTGTTGTGATTTTTTTGATGACTGGCATCTGAAATATACAGTGAATTCTGTATCTCTGTGTTGTGTCATTTATATTTTGATATACTGTTTTGGGGGAATTATGTGTTTAGATTTATTGCTATAATTTATTTCACATTTATAAATGAGGGGTGCACGGTAGCAGAGTGGTTAGCGCTAGGTCAATTGGTGACTCTAAAGTGCCCCTAGTGGATGAATGTGAGAGTGAATGGTTGTCTGTGCCCTGTGACGAACTGGCCACTGTCCAGGGTGTACCCCGCCTAAGGCCCAAAGCTGCTGGGATAGGCTCCAGCCACCCGCGACCCCACGAGTGGGATAAGCGGTAGAAGATGAATGAATGAATGAATGAATTTATAAATGATTAGTAAAGTATATTTAGTTCACACTTTAGATGAGCTCACTCAAAATACCTTACTAACAAGTAGTGAATGCTTTGTAACTGCCCATATTAGTTTATTAATGTATTTATAAGAACTTATAGATAGTCTATTGAAAAAGAAGTTAGTTGATTGTGAGTCGCAGCTTTGGCAGCCTTAAGTGCCAATTATAAATGCATTGTAAGACGTGTTAACATTTAGTAACTGACTGATTTAGTCATGAGATGGGGGCGTTTATAAAACATCTAATAACACACTAGCTATGGTAGTACATATATCATTTGTAGTATTATATATGGTATGTTAACCATTTACTTACACTTTACCAATACTCTTGTAAACCAATAAACATGACAAAATTACTGGTTTGTAACTGATGCAGAGCAGAGTTTATAAATGCTTAATCGATGATTTAGAGAACATGTTAACAGCATTAATTAAACAAGTTACACATTAGCTTATTTATCATGAATAAAGCCTTTATAACGATGCCTATAAATGATTAACTTATTATGATAAATGCTTTGTAAATGCTTTACAAATGATTAACTAAGCATTAATTAATGTGTAACTAATGCGTTACTAATGCTTAATAGTGTGCACTTATTATAAAGTGTTACCCATCTGACATATTGAAATAGCCTTAGCGCGAGTCAGATCACTGTCACATAATAGCACTCTCCTCAGATGGTCGTTAGTAATGCCACAGACCAGTCTATCTCTGTTGAGCTTGTCATAAATCTCACCAAAACTACAGCTCTTAGCTTTTATTCTCAAATCTCAAATCAGCTAGGATGCGACCATCTTCTCCGGGCTCCCGTATCTCCGCTGCATACACAAACGAGCGTTCACACTCTATAGCCTCAGGACCGGCTAGGGTCAGCAGGATGTAAGCTTGAGTACGCGCTGGCTTGTCCGAGTGCGCTGCTGCAATGAAAATGTCGTATTCCTGCTCGAATACACGCCAGTTCTCCGCTACGTTGCCATCAAAAATTAGCGGGTCGGGTCGTCTGAAGCTGTCCGCCATGTTGCAAAGAAAAATGGAGTTAGCGTGGTAGCGCGATGGTCCCGCTACAAAATGTACTTGTAAGAGAATTGGTATACTGCCTTAGAGCTTCGAAGTAATGGACCACATAAAAGGAGTGAAGAGAGTCTGGATGTCTTAAGCAGGAGAAGTTTATTACCATCACATACAGGCCCGGAGACAGTTGAACAGTCAACACAGAGTAGTATTGAACATTCAAGTCTGCCTATGCTTTCAGAGTTGGTCAGAGTTTATAATACCTCATAGAAGGTCAATACGCAAACAGTACAATAACAAAGAGTTGTTATTCCGTTGTTATTCAGCTGATTAGGCTCGAGGTTGGAGACATGTTCCTGCAGGTGTCTGAGTCTATCTGTTGACAGAGCCCAAGGCATCACAACCTTACAATAGATCCCAAAATTCTCTAACAGTACTCACAACATGCAGTAGTCCCTAAAGATTTTACAGTCCAAGGCTTCTGACACCATGTTGTGTGTTGTGGTATTGAAGAAACCTGATGTAGTAATAAGAACTTGGTTTTTAATGGTGACTGGCAGCAGGAGACACCCATACACATACGTGCGCTGTAACTAAGGCAACCGCGCCTAACCAGTGCGCATGTGTAAACAACAACAACGGTATCTGAAAAGGCTCAATATTACTGTGTCCACAGTCACTATTCTACAGTCTGGAACTTTCTATCCCGTACCGGGATGCATTGATACTGAGTACTGTCACTTCAGAAGTTCAGGCTGACTGACAGACGTTTTTCATTGTGTATTTTCTGTCACTACACTTAAATTGCTGTTACTGCCTCAATCCCTCTCTTTCATTATACGGTGCCGCCGCTCAAAGTACCTGCTTTCTGTGCTTTCTCAGCTTCATTTCGCCTTGACAGTCCAATGACTTCATTACCCAGGAGCCATTGCGTTCTCTGGCGCATGCGTGTCACTCGCTGTTTTGAGTTGTCCTTGCGACTCTAGCCTGGGGAACGGAGCAGTGGAACGGAGCTAGAAGTGAGTGAAAAAATATAGGGGAAAACACAGATGTATCACAATGCTGGCCTGGCTTAAGGGCACAAAGAGAACCCGGTCAGAAACGGAGGCTGACACATCCGAAAGCCAGTCTGATACAGACACTGCAACAAGTCAGAAAGCTATCCCCGCCTCCACCGTTAGCCCTACCTCCACCGTGTGTACACCCAAAGCTGCCACTTGATCCACTGAAGATTATGTGATCTGCTCTGATGAAAACATGGAAGAGGACCACTGGCCGGAGTGCTGGTCAAAACTCAAAAACACTGTTTCTCATCAGAGTACAAGTGGCTTGTGTGCAAAAATCTGTAGTTTTTTGGGGGGGTTTTTGGTTTTGTTAGTGGGGCTCTAGTGTTTTTGTTTGGGGATGTTTTTGGCCTTGGTTGTATAAGTTGCTTTTTAATTTAATTCTGTTAACTATTTTTTGTTTGGAATATTATTTAGTGGCAGCCTCGGAAATGCTAACTGGGCCATTGTATTGTCCACACTGTTAACTAACCAACTGGGTCGGATTTTGTTAATTGTGTGGTTCTTTTCTTTTCAGTGATGCTGGGCGCCTCCTGGTGGTTGGGCTAGGCACAGGGGTGAGGTCTCCCCACTTATGCATGTGAGTTAGTGCACTGGTTCACATGAGTTTAGTTTGCACTTATGAGTTGCCGTGACGTCTGCTGTGTCCACTGAGGTGAGTATTTGGTAGCATTCCTGGCGCTCCTTTGACGTAGTCTGCTCACCACAGGTGGCCCCAGCTAACTGCATTTAGTTTTGATTAGTGCATTTTAAACTTTAGCCTTTTTAGATCAGGCCTACTTTTATAAAGCCAATTTAATTAATACCTTTTAATCCTAGTATATAATAAAATTATCTTCTAGTTGAGTTGTTGTCTTGTCTTAATTTCTTTTTTTTTTCAGTTCATTTTTGAAGATCCGTTTTATTAAAAATTTTTAATAAAAATAATTGTTTTAAAAATTGAAATTCACGTCTCAGTCCCCTTTTTTCAGATACTTACCTGTGTGCTTTTTCATATTCCAAATTGTAACATATGTCCTGGGACATATTTCCAGGTGGCATTGTCGGTTTATTTAATTTAACTTTACCCCATTTAAAATCACCCTCGCATCACACGCTGTCTTCAGAAACAAATGACTGCCACCTCTTAAGTGACATAAAAGTTCTTCAATCAGAGGACTTCCGGTCGGAACAGCGTCAAGATGGCAGCTCAGTAAAGGAGCTCCTGACTGAACCCCAAGAATTTAATTGAAAGCCCCACTTAAGGAGGAGATATTGGTATAAATCGAATTATAAAAGAGGGGGCAAGACTTCACCACGAGAAATTTCACTTTCAGGTGGAAAAAGAAACTTTTTTTTTTACCTCGACGGTCAAAGCTAACTAGCACCTAGCAAGCCGACTCAAAAGATGGCCGATTTGGAATTAATTTTGCAAGAATTGAAAGGATTTCGTCAAGAAAATAAAGAACAATTACTGGAGATAAAAAGCGAAACATCAAGAATCAACGCAAGAATGGACAAAGTGGAAAGTCGCATTGAAAAAGCCAAAGAGAGGATACAGACAACAGACGAAGCAACAACAGAGATGCTAAAGCTATGTGTGAAGCTAGACGAGAAGCTAATGGATTTGGAGAGTCGCTCCAGACGTGAGAATATAAGGATATATGGGGTATGTGAGGGTGCTGAGAAGGACTGTACAACTATGGTCGCATTTGTTGACAAGCTACTTCGCAAGGGTCTGGAACTGTCCGAAGACGTGCTGGACTTGCACATCTAGAGAGCGCATCGCTCACTGGGCCCTCAACCTCCGACGGGAGCCCCGCCGCGCTCCATAGTGGTGAAGTTTTTGAGTTTTACAAACAAAGAGATGATGCTCCGCAAGGCCTGGCAGAGGAAGGGATTCAAGTGGAAAGACCACATAAACCTGGACCATGACTATCCACCACGCATTATAGGTAAATGGAGGGAATATGCTGAGGTCCGCAAGGTTTTGAAGGAGAATCAAGTTCAGTTCCAGACCCTGTTTCCTGCCAGGTTGCATGTGAGACATGAGGACGGGACTAAAGTATACGACTCAGCAGCTGATGCAGCCGAAGACCTCACGAAGAGAGGTTACGCTGTAAAAATGATCAAAACACCGGAATCCCTTATGGAGCGGATTAAGCACCTGACATGGACGAGAGTGGACCGGCGCGTGAGGAGGAATGCACCCGATCCGAGCCGCGACACAACTTATAAAGAGAAACTTCGCGCGTTCAGGAGACCTTCTCCAGGCGCAAATGTGGAGTGATGTTGCAGACTTGAGTTATCGCTTGTTGTATACACCCACCGCGTGAAATATTACAATACTGAGAGATGACTGGGTGAGTAGACTGTGGACTATGTTATACTAAGGGGTTCATTTGGGATAACCTCCATGGTGCTGTTGCAGCCATTAAGGACCCCCTTTACTGGCCACAGGAGAAGGGTTTTTACCTTATAGTGCCCCTCGGGGCGCACCAGGGTCTATCGCGCAGACCCCTACATAGGGAGTCACATTTTTTTTGGTTTGGTTTTTTTTTTGTTAGATTTTATTTTGTTGTTTTTTTTCACGTTTTATATGTGTGTTTCATATAAGTTATTCATCCTCTGTGGTTCTGTGCAGAGAAGGGGAAGTGTACCATGTTTATTAGAGTTGTTAACCAGTGAAATGTTTAGATGTCAAACCTACCTATAAGATTTGTCTCACTTAATATTAATGCAATCCAGTTAAAAGATGGAAAATGTTGTCACAATTGAAATGAGATAAGATCCAGATAGCATTCATTCAGGAATCTCATCTTAAAATGGGGTAAAAAAAAAGTGTATTTTAATTCTCAGAAAGCTCAGGAAGGCGGAGAGGGGTGGCGATTTTGTTGTCCAGTGCGCTAGACTTTGAATACATATCCGAACACAAGGATAAAGAAGGGAGATATATCATAGTAATAGGTAAAATAGAAGGTGTTCTCGTGAGTCTTTTAAATGTATATATCCCTCCTGGTTACAAACATGTACTTGAAACTATGACAACCAAAAGTCAAGGCATTGTAATATGTGGCGGCGACTTTAATATTCGATTAAACCCCAGAATTGACAGTTCAAATGGGAGATCTGATGCAAAAAATATAAGTAAAAAGATGAATAATTGTATGAAAGAACTAGGAGTGGTGGACGTATGGAGGGAGAAAAACCCGACAGGTCGAGACTATATGCATTACTCTGCAGCTCACAATGTATATTCCCGAATTGATTTTTTCTTGATGTTTAAAAATGATATTTTTGGTTAAGTGTGAAATTGGCGCCAGTACTCTTTCAGATCATAGTCCTGTCTACCTAGCACTTGAACTTAATGGCAAGATCAAGTCTACTCTTTGGAGGATAAATATAATAAATAACAATATTCTAACATAACAAATATTCTAAATGATAAGGGAATCAAAGAAAAACTGAAATCAGAAATCAAATTATATTTGGAATATAATGACAATGACGAGGTCTCACCAACGGTGTTATGGGACGCTTTAAAAACAGTGATAAGGGGTAAGATAATAGCCATTTCCTCTACCGTGAAGAAATTAAAAAAGCAGAAACTGAAGGACCTAGAAGACAAGCTTAAGGAGCTACAGAAAGATCATTCATGTTCTCTACAAGAGACAATTAAATTAAAGATAACAGAAGTGAAGAATGAGATAGATGAAATAAATACACAAGATATACAAAAGAAGCTCCTTTTTACAAAACAACAGTATTATGATACAGGGGGGAAAGCACTAAAACTTTTATCATACAGATTAAGAAAACAACAAGCGGAGAGGATGATACATAAGATTAAAAATCCAGTGACAAATAAAATTTAAACCAGTCCTGAGAAAATACAGAAGAGTTTTGAAGAGTACTACCAAAAATTATATTCTCAACCACACTTATGTGATAATGAACAAATTGATGCCTTTTTATCTTCATTGAACTTACCAAAAGTTACGAATGATCAAAATGAGAAACTAATTTCAAAAATAACTAAAGAGGAAGTTTTATCAGCGATTAAAAGATTGAAAAATGGGAAATCTCCTGGCGCTGATGGGTTTAATTCAGAATGGTATAAGAGTATGCAAAACCAACTAGTGCCAACTTTTTTGAAAGCTTTCAACTAGGTGCAGGAGATGAGAGTAATTGCCTCCTCATGGAGAGAGGCCATAACTTCTATAATTCCAAAGGAGAATAAGGACAAACTGGAATATGGAAATTATCGTCCTGTAAGTGTACTGAATATTGATTACAAATTGTTCACCTCTGTATTATCTAAGAGATTAGAAACAATCCTGCCAGAACTCATAAATAAGGACCAGACTGGTTTTATTAGACAAAGGCAGACTCAGGACAACATCAGAAAAACACTACTAATCATGAAACAGGTTCATCAATGCAATTTGGAAACTATCATATTAAGTTTGGACGGAAAAAAAGCGTTTGATTCGGTTAGATGGATATTTTTATATAAAGTAATGGCCAAATTTGGTTTTCATTCAGGTGTGATTGACGTGTTCGCTGCACTGTACAACAAACCTACTGCCAGGATTAGAATTAATGGGGATCTGTCAAAATCTTTCACTTTAGAGAGAGGGACGCGACAAGGGTGTTGTGCATCCCCACTTCTTTTTGCTTTGTTTATGGAACCCTTGAGTCAATGGATAAGGCAGAGAACGGACATTAAAGGAGTTACAATGGCATCTGGGGAACAAAAATTGGCCCTATTTGCAGACGATGTGTTGATATTTTTGACGCAACCCACTCAGACACTTCCCAAATTAATGACAGTGCTGGAGGACTACGGGTCTCTTTCAGGGTACAAAATTAATATTAATAAAACCCAGGTACTGAAACTTAATTATAACCCACCAACTAAAATTAAAAACGTACATAAATGGAAATGGGATATGAAGTATATTAAATATTTGGGTGTGGTTTTGACAAAGGACCCGTCTAACATACTTGATGCCAACTATGGGCCTTTAATCTCAAAGATGAAGTTAGACTTACAAAGGTGGGACAACGTTCCCTTCCTTAGCCTATATTCTCAGGTAGAGTCAATTAGGATGAATATTCTTCCACGTATGCTCTACCTTTTCCAATGTCTACCAATTCACATTAGAGGTAAGATCGGGCCTAAAAAATCCAGCCCGACACGACCCAGGCCCGCGGGCATTAAAGCCCGACCCAGCCCGAGCCCGAACAATTAACTTGATTTGCAGGCCCGAGCCCGAAGCAAACCCGAAATTTCAATTTATGATAAATGCATTTGCACAACGAAATAACGCTGGAACACAGAATAAGAGGCCAGACAAAGAGAGTGAAAGAGAGATCTTGATGCGCACTCGCTCAGCGTCGAGGTGCCAGTCTTTTTGCTCTCAAATGAAAGCAAAGCGCCACATTGACTACATTAAGCGAAGCCCACACAAGTTTCTGTATCATTTTCCACTATCAATTTGAAGCTTTTCCACACTTCACTCTTACCGGCGGTGCGTGTTTGCCTTTTCAGTTCCCCTGTCTTAAGTTTATCCTTGACTTCTT
Source organism: Rhyacichthys aspro (assembly GCA_036850595.1). Classification (NCBI taxonomy): domain Eukaryota; kingdom Metazoa; phylum Chordata; class Actinopteri; order Gobiiformes; family Rhyacichthyidae; genus Rhyacichthys; species Rhyacichthys aspro. The sequence continues at coordinate 25,322,375 of CM072148.1, forward strand.
GCTGCTCCATATCGGGGATACCTGGTCAAAATAGATGCGGACTTGCGGAGGGAAGATTACATTCACGACACGTTCGCAATGCGTGCTCTGGCTCTGCGCTTCCTGTTTAGTAGTAGTTATATAGCAATTACCTTACAGCGCCTTCTCCGTTTTATCCAAATTATTTATTTATAACAAGTATTCCTTAGTTTAGTATCCACACATCGTTTTAGTATACATTTTTATAAACATATATTTATTAAAAAAAAGTCAGCGAGAGAGAAGCCCGGCCCGACCCGACCCGAACGTAATGATTGACATTTTAGGCCCGACTCGACCCGAATTTCGGGCCGGGTCGGGCTCTGACTCGGGCTCGGGCTTAAGATCTTACCTCTAATTCACATACCGCAGAGACACTTTTACGAATGGGATAGGTTATTGGCCAAATATATCTGGCAAAACAAAAAGGCAAGGATTAAATATAAAACATTGGAATGGGCCTACCAAGCCTTCAAGAATATTTCTTCGCTGCTCAGCTTAGATCTGTTTATGTGCGCCAGCCTATTCTGCAGGGTGGAAAGATGAAGAGGGTACTATTATAAGAGGTATACCGCTTATGGCTCTTTTGGCAGATAACAAATTGCAAAGCAGCATTAATATTACGGACAATTTTATGCAGGACTCTCTCTTAAAATCTTGGGATGAAACCATTCAAACCTGCAAATTGGGTGAATTGTCAAAAATCTTACGGTGGTGTGCCTATGATTCGGACTTTGTACCTAATACATATAACAACAGATTTAACAAATTGACCTCAAAAGGACTAACTACCTATTATTCTTTTATCCACAAGGGGACTTTTGTGAGTTTTGAGACGCTACAGAATAAACATGGATTGGATCAAGATGACTTCTATAGATATTTGCAGGTTAGGATTTATTTTAATCAAAACCTGAAAGCAAGGTGGGAAAAAGGTGATTTAGGCTTCTTACAGATATTTAGATAGAACACTAATTAAATCCAGATCACAGAATAATATTATATCTAAGCTGTACAAAGCCATCCAACAGTGTAAGCTGGCCAACAAAGAATACATTAAGAAGAGATGGGAAGAAGAAGGTACCATGTCTATTTCTAATGAGAGTTGGGAGAACATATGTCAACTACAATGGAGCACTACAGGGTCCAATACATAGCGAGAGTTCTGTTGGAAGAATATTGTGAGGTATTTTATTACACCGATTCAGAAACTACATCAAGGCAGTAGAGATTCATGCTGGAGACTCTGTGGGGCTTCTGGGGCCAACCACTTTCATATTTTCTGGGACTGTAGGATTTTAAAGCCGTATTGGACACAGATTTGTGAACATATAAATAATGTTTTTGGTACTGAAATATCCTGCAGATGTGAAAATGTATACTTTGGTGATGTAAATGTAACGAATTGGAGAAACACAGATAAAATGTTATTTTGGGTGTTACTGGCAGCGAGTAAGAAAGCCATCACAAGAAAATGGCTAAAGGCGGAACCCCCTGGACATTAAACGCCTCTCCATGCTGATCTTTTTGAAATGCAATGGACCACCATTAGAGCAATTTAACCCCAACATTAACCCCAACAAAGTAAATAGTATACTGTAAAGATTATATGCATTGTGTCACATTCTTTTGCAGGCAATGTATGAAGTTTGTTGTTGAAGATCTATTGATCTGCTGTTGAAGATTGGAAGAAAATCAGAAGTTTGATTGAGGACATTTAGGACATAATTTTCTTAAACTAAGCAAGCCAATTTTTTTATTTATTTGTTTTCTATTTATTTTTATTTTAAGCCTGATTATTTTATTGATTTAAAAAAAAATGCCTAAAATGCAGCTGTTGCTGAGTACTAGTTATTGTTGAGCTAATAAAGCAAGCAAAAAAGTCTGCATCTGTGTTATATTTATATCTAGGCTATATACGTATAAAAATTTGATATAGCTGCATTTAATGTAGGCTACATAACCAAGATAAAATATAGTACCGGCACTTCTTTTTGTCCACTTAAAGCTCTGATAATATCCTCCATAGCAGGAGTCAAAATATCCAAGATGGGAGCGCCGTTCATTGGTGACTATTTGGACAAATTAGACCAAATGGAGACATTCCTTCCATTATTTATACATTCTATGATCATGCAATAAATTAATAAATAGCCAACATATGAAAAATAAAATAAATAAAAATAACAATTAAGCAGTGAGAAAACTAGAGCAAACAAACAAAAGTAAAGAATGAAATGTTTAATAAATCGGCATAAAGTGAGTCTATGGGAAATTAAAAGAGAGTTAAAAGGTGCTTGGTGAAGTAAAATTACATAAAAGTGAAGTTTCTGAAACAAGTTTTCCTAAACTAGATGTAATTGGAACAGGTTTAAAAACATTACTTTAAGCCTTAATATTGAATGATTGCGGAATTATCTTTGAAGTATGAGACCTTTTGTGGCTAAAAGATTCAGATTTGAAGTGAGATGATTTTGTGTTGAAAGTATTACTTAATTCACTGTGTCATCATTTAGTGGGTGTCTTGTAGTTCTCTGTAGTCAGCTATAGAATTATTCTTTTGTCTTATACTTGGTCTATGAAATATCAACATAGATGCTGTTTTTGAAATATTGGAAATTAGTGTTTTGTTGAATGCATTGTCTTCTGGTTCACATTAGCCATTCCTTTTTCTCTCCTCATACTAGGTAAAAACGTTTGAGAGTTTGAGAGTTTACATTGACCAGATGACAACAGCCTTCGTGATCTTGATGTTCTATTAAACAATTATGCCACTCTTAATAGTTGATAAAAGTGTCTCCTTAATCGAAAAAAAAAAAGAAAAAAATCAATCAAAAGAGAGCAAAGGTACTAGCAACAAAATCATAGTTTATAAAAAATGTAATCCTCTGACCAAGACACGTCACTTTGACCAAACATGACTCAACAAGTCTAACAATAACTCAATGCAAACGAAGTTTTACTTAAATTAATGCTCTTGAGAGTTTAACATTAATTAGTCTTCATAAAAAAATTTTACCATTTATCTTGGTAGTGAATCGCTGCACTAACCTGTGTATCTAAATCAAACCAGTTAAACATTAATTACAGAGATTTTCAGTTTTTATAGCTTTAACATAAAGTAATGTATTAGTTTCTAAAGTGGGATAACCTGCTCTTTGACTCTTACTGCTAAATGGTTAAAAGATAACCAGTACAATGACTATAGTCTTCGCCTAAAGCCTCTGAATATAGATCTTAATCCTCTCTAGTACCTCTAAAAATATTTTACTTCTTTTGAACTGTACAGCTGCAGACTCTTTATAGACAACTGATAAAGCACTGTGACTGTCTTCTGTGACTGTAACTGTGAGTGGAAATAAGACCTGTTGATGGCCTAGTGTTTCTTGGAGGGTAGTTACTTCAGGTGCCTTGCTGGTTGTTTCCACTGCTCCAGCACTGAACTGAACCTGCCTGCATGGGCGAGACTACCTGGAGTAAGAAAATGTTATTCTAAAATTTTAGTTCGTCTATATAAGATATTTAAAATGACACATCTCTGTGTCCCTTTTGATCATAACCTTAGAATCTGTCCATAACATTTTTGTGGCATGACACAGACCTCAACTCTCCTGCACGACACAGATTAACTCTCCCAAAGTAGAGTGTATTACCTGCATACATGGTAGAGCCAAATGGATATTCAGGAGAAGTACTTTCAAAGATTTCTTGTTATATCTATAACTTCTAAATATTTTCAAGACCTGGGTAAATAATCTGGATTTGGGGGACTTTTTGGTTTTACCTTTTTTGCTCTTGATGTGAAGCTTGTTTTATTTATGTTTTGTTTTAATTATTGATGACTTACATTGGTGTATAAAAGTTCAGACAGATGTGCAAGTAGGTTAGAGATGGCCATTTGTAAATAATAAACAGAAAATGTAACAAACACATATATTGTGTATAGCTCTGTCAACTATCAACAGTAAATAATCATTTTTATGACTTTTTTGCTTTACCTTTTTGTTTTGTTCTTTGGGTGAAACTTGTCTTATTATTAAAGATTGATGACTTATATTGATTTATAAAAGTTCAGACAGGTGTGCAACCAAGTAGGTTAGAGGTGGCCATTTGTAAATAATTGTGACTGTAAGATGACTGTTGATATAACAGGAGGCACATCACTTTCATAAGAGCTTTATAGACTGTTTTCTGTAATAGTAATGACGACTCAGGTTCATTTGAATTGAGTGGAAGAAGGAGAAGAGTAAATGTCAGGAAATGAGAACTACTGAGATTAAACCACAGGCACTCATAGGGTGGAGCTCATTGGGTGCTCAGCACCCCTAATGCTCTGACCCTAGAATCACCCCTGCCTGACTGGCTGTGGTACTGTTTTTTTTTCTATTCTGCTGCTGCACGAGGGGTGCTGCTCGCCTTGGACACACGGTACCTGACACTGGCTCTCAATTCCATTCCTAGACTCTGACATTTACTTTTAACTATTACTTGTTTTTATTTCTTGAATTACTAAATAAAAACATTATTTTTTATTTTTTTTAAACAGTTTCTATTACATGAGTTCAGCTATTGAATTGTGTATCTTTTTAGTTTAGAGCGAGGTCTGCTATGAAGACACCACTCGATGTCACCAAATGTCTAATAATAAGTAGACAAACTAATCAGTAGACAAACACTCTCATTAGTCTCTATAGTTCTTGTGAGTCTTTATTATTATTATTCCATGGTTTTGGTGAATTTGAACTGAATTTCGTTGTTCAAACTATAAAACGTGTCTTAATTCTGGGACATTTATGCTATTACTTTTGGGAATTCTGCCTTTTATACATTTTGCAATATTTGGATTTTAAGCATTTTGTTTCTGCCAATTTTAGATTTCTTTTGCAAATTCTAGCTTCTTTTTGACAAATTTGGATTTCTTTTGCAAATTTCAGTTTAATTCTGCAAATTTCAGACATTTTCTGCATTTTTTTCATCTGCAACCACCTACAATGACTTTTGCCAATGCTACTTTAAATTAATTTGTACTGCTTACTTCAAATGATGTGCATTCCGTAGATTGCAGCAAGTTTGGGAGCTCTTCAAGTTTTCATGTAATTTTGAACAATTTTTCTACATTTTGTTGTATTTATTTATTTATTTTTGCTATATTTTCTGGTTCCAGTGGACATAAAGAGGAGATACAGAGGCTGCAGAGCTGGAAAACAAAGGAAGAACAGGAGATGGAGGTATAAGCCATTTGTGCCAAGGATTTTAATGGGAAATGTGAATTCCTTGCCAAATAAGATTGATGAACTGGAGGCTCTCATGAGAACCAACAAGTTCTATGGTGAGTGCAACCTTTTGCTTTTCACTGAGTCCTGGTTAAACAATAACATCCCAGACTCATCTGTGGACTTAACTGGATTCACACTGATCAGAGCAGATAGAGATACCTCAAGTGGGAGGAGTAAAGGAGGAGGACTTGTTGTATATGTAAACAACCGATGGTGCTGTCCAGGACATATCACAGTAGAGGAGGATCACAGGAGAAGATCTGTTGTCAAGATGCTGAACTTGTTGCTATGGGCCTGAGACCATACTATGTGCCAAGAGAGCTCTCACATGCCGTCGTGGTTACAGTTTATATTCAACCAAGAGCTGTACCAGACACTGCCTGTGACATCTGTAGGAGAACTGTGTTACTGCCTTAGAGCTTCGAAGTATTGGACCACATAAAAGGACTGAAGAGAGTCTGGATGTCTTAAGCAGGAGAAGTTTATTACCATCAAATACAGGCCCGGAGACAGTTGAACAGTCAACACACATTGGTCAGAGTGTATAATACCCCGTAGAAGGTCAATTACGCAACCAATAACAAAGAGTTGGTATTCAGTTGTTATTCAGCTGATTAGGCTCGAGGTTGGAGACATGTTATCCTGCAGGTGTCTGAGTCTATCTGTTGACAGAGCCCAAGGCTCAGGGCATCACAACCTTACCATAGATCCCAAAATTCTCTAACAGTTCCTTCCTCTTCAAACCCTTTACAAGTGGTTTTAACCTTACGTAAACGCCTAAAGAGAATTTTACCATGAAAGCACACTCAGACTCTAAATGCAAACTCAAAGTATTACATTTAATCAACACCAATTTTCAATAAATCAAAGATCAATCATTAATATAACAATTTAGCACTTTACCAGTGTAAAACAGTGTTACAATAATATGGGCTGTATTAATGGATTTCAATGACCCCAACCCCAGGGACCCCTAAAGTGCCGAGACATGCGTCTCATCATTCACCAATCACCCAATTTGAATGAATTTTGTTTCTAGCAAAAGCACATGCCTCTACACTTCAGAAGTATGGTGCGATGGGCACTGATCACCAAACCTCTACCCCCCGTAATTGGCGCAGGGGATAGTAAAAGATGACCAGCAGCCAATTAGGTCTCCTGCAATTATAAAATTATTTCACAATCATTCCAAAACAGATGGTATACATTGGAAGGCTCACACATCTTCAGAAACAATGACATTAAAATGATCACAAAATCTTGATGTAATTGAATTATTAATCAAGGAACAGTTCATTTCTTCACACTGAGCTGTGCGACTGCCTCAGTGCAATGGGACAAGGATCCAGGGGCAATGTGGGGCAAAGAGTCCATGTGGCAAAACGTTTCCAGTGTAGATATCTTCCATAGGGCACTAAAGGCCATGGGTACACACCCATGCCTTAACCTTGTCGTAACATAGGATTATTATGCCCGATACGACAAGGTCCCTAACTGATCTTCAAGTAATCCATTTTGTCGAGGCTCCTCAGGTGAAACAATCTTCTTCAAAGCTCAACTTCAATAAGTTGAGACTGGAGTATTCCATGGAACTCTAAAGGCCATGGGTACACACCCATGCCTTAACCTTGTCGTAACATAGGATTATTATGCCCGATGCGACGAGTTCCCTAACTGGGCTCCAAGTACTCCATGTTGTCCACGCTCCTCGGGTGAAACAATCCTCTTCAGTGTTGTTACCAAACATACCTTTACAACCCCCACATTTTCAGTGAACATTTATTGATTCCATTTCATTGCCTTCTGATTAGAATAAAAAATATAAGCATTTTGTGACATAATTTCTGTCAGGGACCAACTCATTTACATAGTTCTGCGTGAACTCCATTAGGCTGTCATTGAATGTACCTTCGTAAGGCCAGAGACGATGCGTCTCATCACACATCATTGCAGTAAAGGGGAATACATTATTCCACCCTCGACCCTCGATTCCGCAACCAACAATGCCCGCCGGCATTCTGGGAGAGAAAAGCATCTCACATTCAACAGCATTTAATCCATGTTTAATCTCTGGATTTGGAGTGCTCACTTTTGTATTCTTTGTTCCCACAAAAGTTACTCTTTTTTCTTGTTTTTCTTGTCTTGTATGGTCAACTTTGTCTTTGGACTGATCAATACCCATGTATATCATATAAAACAGCAAAAGCACACTTTATGGTAACAACTCCTACTGTAGCATCCAGAGGTTATCAGTCTCAGTCTGTCAGTTTGTTCAGACACAACACTTTTGATCGTTAAAGTTCTTAACTGATTCTAGAGTTACTACAATGGTAGCAAGAGCCAGATACAAGTTCAGAATCTATTAAATCCTGAATGTATCTCCACGTGCACATTTTAAGAAATAGGCGCCTATTAGGGAATTAGTGATTCTAAGGAAGTTTTCCTAGGCCCTCCCCAGACTAAGACTCTTTGCAGAGCAGCTATCGTGCCTCTTCTTTAGCTATAGTCCCAGACATATAGTTTCAAGAAAAACAAAACCGGTGCTCAATCTCACTACAGAGTGCTATGACCACCAATACAACGCCAATCCACCAAGGTTTTCACATCAGCCTGTAATTACTGTGTTATTCACAGCTTTCACTCTTGCTCACACACCACCTTAATAACAATTACATTGGCCTTTGAAATTGTTATCGAAAACAGAATTCAGTGTTGGAAAGCTTACTCAGAGCTCTCAGTACGTCCAAATTTCAGTACTTCATACTGCTCATTATGTTTAGCTTTTCTCATGAATTCACAAGCAACCAGTATGGCCTCAGCCGAATACTGGTACCAACGTTAACTCCAAAATCATTTTAAACAAGCATTTAATTTGCATAACCAATTAAATTCAAACTTACATTTAATTTCACATATGTGACCAATAGCTCAAGGACTGTGTATTGTACACATTTTCCCAACATATAGGATCTATCTGTCAAGCCTGGTTCTAGTAATGCAACTCTTCTCTTAAAAGAGAAAAAATTAATTTGCACTTACCAGTCCAGCTGTATATAGATTTCCGTAGTTCGTGACGCCAATATTGTAGGAGAACTGTGTTACTGCCTTAGAGCTTTGAAGTATTGGACCACATAAAAGGACTGAAGAGAGTCTGGATGTCTTAAGCAGGAGAAGTTTATTACCATCAAATACAGGCCCGGAGACAGTTGAACAGTCGACACAGCATAGTATTGAACATTCAAGTCTGGCTATGCTTTCATTGGTCAGAGTGTATAATACCTCGTAGAAGGTCAATTACGCAACCAATACAATAACAAAGAGTTGGTATTCAGTTGTTATTCAGCTGATTAGGCTCGAGGTTGGAGACATGTTATCCTGCAGGTGTCTGAGTCTATCTGTTGACAGAGCCCAAGGCTCAGGGCATCACAACCTTACCATAGATCCCAAAATTCTCTAACAACATCATCAGTGGAGCTGTTTCCAGGTTACAGACCCAGCATCCTGATGCCCTCTTCAACATATCAGCCATGTTACAAGCCACAGTGAGCTGCAGGACAGAACGCCACAAGAACTCCTTCTTCCCAACCGCCATAAGAGTGAATAATCAGTCTTATTGCAGATGAAGATTAGAAGAGCACCAAGATTGAATTTCCCCTAGGCGATTAATAAAGTGTTTTTTATTTTTTTGATTTGATTTTTTTGTAAAACAATATTATTTAAAGTAACAGTTGAATAGCTCACTCTTCCAAAGAAAACCTAAAAAAAAAAAAAAAAATTGTGCTTAAATGTAGATGCTACAATTTTACATTCAATGCCAGTCTAACTGAATTCACACAGAACCACGTGAATGAGTACAGGCCATATGTCAAAAAAATGTTTTGACATATGAAGAGAAAACCCATGCACAGATAAATCTGCCGTAGCAATATAACAAGATGAGAAAACCCGTCAATAATTACATTAAATAAATAAATAAAATGCATTGAAGATGACGAAACTGCTCATTTAGCCACTAACACAGGAACTGAAACATGACTTAATGGTTTGGGGGCACAACTTTGAAAGTCTTAGTCCTCCTTTAGCTGCATTAGCAGCTGGACACTAGATACTCAAAACAGATCTTTTCTGTATGTCTACAAAAAAGTAGGCCTCATTGACCCAGAGTCTCGGCAGTCCATCATTTGCTTTAATTCCATTCAACTCCTGGGCGATTCGAAAATTCCCTATCAGCTATAGATTTACAAGCTTGTGCTACCATAAACAAACAGTTAACTCAATGAGTATGTCTCTTTAAAAAAAAGCCATAAGGATCATAAACTATATTCTTAAAGATAAGGTTATCTGTCACCAATTAAAATTTGTATAAGAGGATGTCACAGTTTCATCTTCCTGGGCTCTCCTCATACTCCACTGCCCCAGTATTCTCTCACCTCGGCCCCTCTCTACCTGCCAGCCACTCCCACCGGTTCACCCCTCCTCGTTCACCCGCTGCGGCGGCTGCGGCTTATCTGCCAATCAGCCCGGTATGTAAGACTCACCTGTTCACTCACACTTTGCCAGATTGTTCCTCTGCATTATGCACGACTCTCCAGCGTTCTTCTCCTGCCTGATCTCCTGTTGCCGACCTCGTCTGTCCCCGACCTGTTCTCCTCGCCTGCCTCCCGGTAAACTCACCTGCCTTCCGTCTCTGACCACGCGCTCTGCCTCGGCGTCCTTGGCATCGTTCTGCTCTTCCCTCGTCTGTACCTCCGCACAGCCAGCGGACTCTACGGGCTGCGGACTCCTCGCTACGGCTTCGGCGACCACAGTAAGCTCCTCTCTCTCATTCCACGTGGCCGGGGAACCGAACTCGTTCCTCAGCCCTTCCCCGTGCTTTAGAGACTGTGTGCGGGCTTTCGGCCTGAAGAGAGACCTGAACGCTGTAGTGACTCATTCTGCTCCGCTCCCTGTTTGCTACTGTGGTAATAAAGGTTATTACCAACTGTACCTATTCGCCTGTGTACTGCTTTTGGGTCCAAACCACCCCCGTTACAGTACAATCTGGCCAAATATGGACCCAGCAGACACATCCTCTCCCCAGACTCGCTTAGCTCGGGTAGAGGGAGCGCTGCTACAACACGAGGCTCAGTTAGCCTCCAACGCGGCGGAGGCTCGACAGTCTGCTTCGGCTCTGGAGCGGGCGCTAACCTCGCTAGCCACCCAGGTACAACAGTTAGCGGCCACCGTATCTCAGCAAGCCGTTGCCGCCTCAGCACCAGCCCCGCCGGTTCCAGCCCCGGCTTTTCCTGCCAGCACTGCACCAGAGCCCCGGGTGGGGGCGCCAGAGCGCTATTCTGGGGATCCAGAGAGCTGCAATCCGTTTCTGACCAACTGCACCATCCTGTTTGCCCTGCAGCCCCATACCTTCGCTTCTGAGGCAGCGAGGGTTGCCTTCGCCATCAACCACCTCACTGGCAGGGCACGTCTGTGGGGAACAGCAGAGTGGGAGAGGGGCACGCCAGCCTGCTCTTCATTCCAGGCCTTTTCAGAGGAGCTTCGTAAGGTTTTTGGTCCCGTTTCTCTAGGTCCAGATGCCAGTGGGGGACTCATGAGCCAGAGGCAGGGGAATCGGACAGTAGCCGACTACGCTATTGACTTTCGCACACAGGCCCGACTCAGCAACTGGAACTCAGCGGCCCAGTGTGATGCATTCCTCAATGGACTGGCACCCTACATTAAGGATGAGCTGGCTTCGTACGACCTCCCGGCTTCCCTCGACGGACTGATTGAGCTGATGTCCAGGCTGGACAGGCGCATACAGGCGAGGAGAGGGGAATTACGCCGGGAGGGAGTGGAGCGTCGGCTGTCCACCCGCCTGCGTGGGTTGCCAGATGCCCCCGACCCTCTTGCAGAACCCACCCCTGAGGAGGGTGAACCTATGCAGGTGGGGCGCACCAGCCTGACGCCAGAGGAGCGTGACAGACGACGCCGAGGGAATCTCTGCCTCTACTGCGGTCAGGCTGGACACTTCGTTTCCCGCTGTCCGGTAAAAGGGGAGGGCTCAGCAGTGAAGAGGGGCATCGTGCTAAGCCGGACCCGGGTCGTTGCCCCTAACTCGAGACCTTTGTTTCACATCCAGTTCCTGTTGGCGGGGGGCTCTCATACCCTCGCCGCCTTCATTGACTCTGGGGCAGATGTCAACCTGATCGATGAGGAGCTGGCCCTCCAACTTGGCATCGATCAGGTCCCTTTGTCCAGCCCGGTGCCGGCCAGCGCTCTAGACGGTCATCTCCTGGGGACTGTCACCCATCAGACCGCGCCCATCCCCATGCTCCTGTCCGGCACCCATCATGAGACCATTCGGTTTCACGTCCTGAGGTCTCCTAACCTTCCTGTGATCCTCGGCTACCCCTGGCTTCGTCGCCATAACCCCCTCATAGACTGGTCTACGGGGTCCATCCTGGGGTGGGGCCCCTCCTGTCATCAGGTCTGCCTCAGGGAGGCGGACACACTCCCACCAGCATCCAATACCTGTTCGGCCACCGACCTGTCCAAAGCGCCCTCGCTAAGAGACACCAGGGCGTTAACGCCTGCCCAGTCTGCATCCAGCATAAGGCCCCACTGCTGGAGGGGGCGCCAAAGCTGGGACTCTGTCCTTCCCCTCGTCCGAGGCATCCCACGAGGAAGAAGAGGAGGAGGGGCTGTCAGCAGGGGGGCCGGAGGAGGAGGAGGCTAAGATGGTCTTCTCGGATGAGTTTTGAACAAAAACACTTGGATACTTCTCCACTGAAAACCACATGGATTCTTTGCCCCTGCCAATGCCCCTGAATCCTTGTCCCCTTTTCACACTTGCTTACCCCTCCTTGGATGACCAAATGGACATTTGCCTTTGCCCCCACATTACCCTGTTCCACTGCACTGATGCAAGAAGAAATGGACTGTTCTTTTAATTAATAACTCGATTGCATCAAGATTTTGTGACCATTTTAATGTCCTTGTTTCTGAAGATGTTGTAAGCTTCCAATGTGTATCATGTGTATTGGAATGATTGTGACTGTATTTTATTATTGCAGGAGAACTAATTGGATGCTGGTCATCTTTTACTATCCTCTGTGCCAATTGCTGGGGGTATACATTTGGTGATCAGTGCCCATCGTACCATTCTTTTGAAGCATTAGATGCATGTGTTTTTGCTAGAAACAATATTCATTCATATTGGGTGATTGGTGACTAATGAGACCCATGTCTCAGCGCTTTGCGGGTCCCTGGGGTTGGGGTCATTTAAATCCATTAATACAGCACATATTACTGTAATACTGTTTCACACTGGTAATTGCTATTTGCTATTATGTCATGGAAATGATTGAACATGGATTTATTGATGTGTGTTGATTAAATGTAAGGGTCTGAGTATGCTTTCATGGTAAAATTCTCTTTAGGCGTTTATTTAAGTTTAAAACCACTTGTAAAGGGTTTACAGAGGAAGGATCAGTTGGAGAATTTTGGATCTATTGTACGGTTATTATACCCTGAAACTTTGTCTCTGTCAACAGATAGACTCAGATATCTGTAGGATAACAAGTCTCCAACCTCGAGCCCTATCAACTGAACAACATCTCTTTTGTTACTGCATTGTTTGTGCTCTGACCTTCTATTAGGCTTTACAATCTCAGTCCTATGAAAGTATGGCCAGATTTGAATGTTCAATACTACGCTGTGTTGACTGTTCAACTGTCTCTGGGCCTGTATGTGATGGTAATAAACTTCTCCTGCTTAAGTCATCCAGACAGAGTCTCTGCTGTCCATCTATGTGCTCCAATACTTCTTAGCTCTAAGGCGGTAACCCAATTCTCTTTATATTCTTCTATCTTTCTTTCTTCTTTACATTAATCAACCATTTTCCTTGCCCCTTTCAAGAACCAATTTACGTACATACTTATTCCAAATATATGTGTTAACAACTTTATCAAGTTCCTTAAAATATGATTTAGGGAGAAAAACTGGGACTGTAATAAGATTTTGGGTAGGATGACCATCTGTACTGAGTTAATGCGACCAGCAAGGGATAAAGGGAGAGTAGACCATCGTTCAAAGTCATCTGTGATTGGAGTTAGAATAAGTATAAGTATAAGAGTGGGAACAAGCCCTGCCCCTTGTCCCGGTCTGATCCGTATGTATGATCGTTGGCACTATAGATTCCAATCTGATGGCAAGGATTTTTGTAAGTATTTTATAGTCAGATGTAAGTAGGCTTATTGGACTGTAAGACTCGCATTTGGTGGGGTCCTTGTTTTTTTTTTGGGTAGCAATGAGATTATGGCTTGAGTAATAGAAGTAGGAAGTTTCTTTTGTTTAAGACACTCTCTGTAAACTGAGAATGTAGTGGCGAATACTTTATAAAAATCAATCAGGTAGCCATGATGCCCTGATGCTTTACTGTTTTTCTGTCTGTCCAATCTCAACTTCAGATATTGGCTGCTCACGGTTGACCTTATCTTTATTAGTTATGGTGGGGAAATGGATATTTTCAAGAAAATGGTTATCCTGGGACCACTCTGATAAGTATAGAGAAGAATAAAAACATTTAAATTGATCATTTATGTCTTTTGGATCAACTTTAATTTCTCCCTCCATTGTTTCTATTGCCTTTATGAAATTGACAGCTGAGTATTGACGCAGACGGTGGGAGAGTCTTCTACCTGCTCATTCTCCATGTTCGTAATAGTTTTGTCTTGATTTTAAATATTTCTCCTCTACTTCCATTGAAGCAAGAAGATCAAATTCAGTCTGTAGCACTAATCTTTTTGGACCAGTGGAATTTTGTTGTCAACTTGTTGAATAAGCTTAGTTAACTCTCTGAAGGGTTGGGACCTGCTTTTATTTAGCCGAGCTATACTCTATTATTATTATATGATCTAACAAAAAGAAATCTATTCTTGAATTTGTGTGATGGACAGCAGAGAGAAAGGAGAACTCTTGAATTGGAATTCTTAAATCTCCATTGGTCTATCACACCGCTAGCCAGACAGAATCTGTTTATGATGTTTGCAGAATTAGAGGGCGGACCTGTTGGCTGTTTTGAACGATCAAGTAAGGGCTTCAGAACAGTATTAAAGTCACCTCCCAAAATGAGGTGGTGTGTGCCCAGCTCTGGAATACGGCCAAACAACTCTTTAAAGAACTACAACAAACTCTTACCTAAGGAGGCTGAAACCCCTTAGAACCAATATACAAACATTTCAGCTGATCAGCTATCACAAGGAACTTCAACAAGGCCATGCCTGTATAATTGTATGTATCACATAAGCAATGTAATAATCTGTGAGAAAAAAAAGAAAATAACAGTTCACCAACTAATTGTTAACTTAAATGGTCCACCCAAAGGATGTAAGAAAAATAATAATGTCACTGAGTATGCCCTGGTGGCACCTGTGGCTGAGATCGTTGGAATCCAGGTGCACAGCTGGTCAAAAGCGTCTATGAGTTTAACATGTCCTTAAAAAACCTCAAGGTCAGTAAATTTCTTCTGTTCGCCATCTTGGGTCATAATCCTCAATTTAGTGAGATAAAGCAATCCGTATTTCATCCCCTCACACTGTCGCAGTAGTTGTCTCATCTGTCTGAATCTTTTTCAGCAATGGTTTTGAGAGTAACTGAGCCGTTTATCTTCGACCCAGAGTCTGACTCTGAGTTTGAAGAACATGAGCAAACACAAAGACCTCGAAGGCTTCTACAAGACGTTTCTGCTTGGTAAATGAGAAACTATTTATTGTGTATGTTTCTATAGTGTAGCCCGTAGCATAGCGCGTGTTAACTGCTTCTGTTTATAGGTGCACATGTGGAAATGGCCGTACAATGCCTACTGAAGTTGAGAATGTATGCTGCCTGGAGACTCCTAAGGTAGCTGTTGTGCAGTGTATTGAAAGAACTATAATAAAGTAGCCTAGCAATATGTAGAGCTATGCAGTAATACTTGTTAGTAATACATGTTGCTGACGGTAAGTAAGCTAACACAGTAGCAGCGATGCTTCTCTGTGTCTGAGCTGCAGAGCACGGCACTTGTTGACAGTGCAGGAGAGAGGGGTAATAATATGGGACCTTTAAGGGTCATAAGGGAGAGCTCAACAAAAATGTTTATGGCATCAGTTGATACTTGTATATTCGTGTTTTAGCCTACAGTGCTGAAGAAAAATGCAGGTATTGTGTTAATATTCTAAAAAGTAATGTTTTACTTTTTGATTACTAGGTTGTGTAGCACATTTTAATTCTTTTTTTGTTGTTAACTGAAAGTAGCAATGTTCCTAAGCCAAAGAGGAGCAGGCTTTACCTTGCCTATTCAAGAGAAAAGAGGGTGCAGGCCATGAAAGAGAGAGGACAAAAGGAAAGATTATAATGGTTTTACAAGTCTACACTGTTTTGAATTTTTGAATAAGTGTTAGAAATATCCAGTAGTGAAGGAAGTACTTAATTTCTAGTGTGACAAAAAAATTGTAGTAAAATTATTAAAGTACTCACTTTCAAATGTACTTAAAAGTAAAGTAAAAAGTAAAGGTATTTCACACACATTAGACAGGAACTTAATGCACAAATTGTGTAGCCTGGCCAGCCAGACAGCTTTCTCTTTGTATTACATACAGAGAAAGTTAGTCTGGGATCGATCAATTTAAACAGGATTTCAAGGCAGGACCATGGGCGGAACTAACGCTCGCTGAGTGAACCAATCAGAGAAACCACGGATGTGACGTAAGGAAAGCGAAACTTATTCTAGTTGTCAACAAACCACAGCGTACACCAGCGTGGCTCGAGAAAGAAGATGTTTCGGAGACGTTGAATGACTTCTGTTGTTTTTGTCAGAAAAATCTGAGGACACAGGGTGTAATATCGAGTTTAGTGCTTATTTCGATCGTTGTAAGCTCCCTAAACCTGCTACTGTTTTCTCGCGCTCAATATGACGGGAAACAAAATCCCGCCTCCCTCGCTACGATTGGTCGGAAAGAAAGCGCCGGAGCAGAAATCGGAGGCAGATTGGGCGATCCCAGACTAACTTTCTCTGTATGTAATACAAAGAGAAAGCTGTCTGGCTGGCCAGGCTACAAATTGTGAGGGGTTATGATAAAAAATTGTGATTTTAATATACTGTTATTTTTAAATGTGAACCATAGGTTGCAAACATTTTTAACCAACGTCTGTACAGACTCAAACTATTGCATGTATAGCATCTTATCCATAATATACTGCAGGCCTACTGCACAGAAAGCAACAGGAGATAATAGTACAGTGGCTTCAATAAGTCAGACAACACAGCTCTTATGTATCAGGTATTTAACTTTTACACATGACACTCACAACTAAAATGCACTGAAAACAATAAAGTCAGGTAAAAGAAATACCAGTGGTTGTCTTATACTCAGAGCCTAGGGCGTCATTTGCTGGAGGGGGCGCCCAGCTGCACCCCTCCAAAAAATAAAAAAATAAAATAAATATATATTTTAAATAAATAACAAATAATTAAAAATAAAGTGAATGGTGTTATTTCTTCTTTGTACTCTAATATGAAAAAAAAAAAAAAAAAATCCTAATGACTTCTGATTGACCTGGCCGGCCTGAACCTGACTGACAGTTTACGGTGGAAGCGGGGGGATGGGCGTATTGTTGACGCGCATCAAAGCAGCGGTCCCTAAATTGATGGATGTCACATCAACAAGTAATTTGACAAATTTTTATCATGAAATGGCCGCCCAAGCCATAAGGTGCTGCTGTCAGAAAGCGTAGAAAAGAGGAGGAGGAAAAAAAGGGCCAAAGTAGAGGTATGTAGTTGTTTATTCTAACATTAAAAACTGCTGTTTAACTTTTCATTTGCACAAGCTACGAGGCTAGCGAAGTTGAAATAAACGACACCGTAGCTAGCCACTGTTACTTTGTAATTACATGACCATGATATCAGTGATCACTGTGTCGTTGCAACAGTTCGAGATGCAAAATTACCAAAATTTAAACCAAGTATTATAGTAAAACGGGATATGAAACACTTTTCAGAACAAGGATTTCTACATGATTTATTTTACATTGACTGGGACAAACTCTATGCTATTGTCGATGTTGATAATGCTTGGCATTATTTTTATGAAGCTTTTTATAATGTGGTCAATAAGCATGCCCCATTTAAGAAATACAGAGTTAAAGGTCGCAGAAATGCTTGGTTTAATCCTGATTTATCAGATCTTCGTAATAACGTGATCTTGCGTGGGCTAAAGCTAGAAAAAGTAAGCTGACTCTGGACTGGCAGGATTTCAGACAACTGCAAAATTCTTGTACGGTTAAAATCAGAAAAGCTAAAGCTGATTACTACCTTTCTCAAACCACAAAGAATTTGAACAATCCAACAAAATTCTGGAACACAATTAAATCATTATCAGAGAATAACAGAGCTCTGGAGCTTTCTCCATGCATTGTGAGTAATTCACAAACAAATCCAGACAAGGAAAAAATACTTGACTGTTTTAATGAACATTTTATAGCTTCTGGATTTCTGTTTGAATCTCTTAACCCTGCCCCTGTATTTTCCTCAGATGTGCCAGTGGGACAAAATCACCTGTGGCCTACCTTTAGCTTTAATCCAGTGATGGTCTATCAGGTAAAAAGATCGCTTACGCTTGTAGATACAGCTAAATCAGCTGGTCCCGACAAACTGGAGCCCTTCTTTTCAAAGTTGGCGGCTGAAATCATTTCTGCTCCATTAACACATATTTATAATCTCTGTTTAGCTACTAACAAAATACCAAACATCTGGAAATCGGCATATATTCTAAAGGGGGAGATCCTAGTATCTTAAATAACTACAGGCCCATCTCAAAATTATCTGTCTTAGCTAAGATATCTTGTTAATAATCTCTAATCTCTTGTTAGTGACCAATTACTAACTAATTCTCAACCTGGTTTTAGGAAAAATCACAGTACCACATCTGCTGCACTAAGTTGTAAATGATTTTATTGAATGTTTGGACAAAAAACAACAATGTGCTGCCCTTTTTGTGGACCTTTCAAAAGCCTTTGACACAGTTGACCATACAGTGCTGAAGAAAAGGCTTATTGATACAGGACTCTCTAATCAAGCTGGTGCCGCAAGGATCAGTCTTGGGCCCACTTCTATTTTTTCTTTATATAACCAACATTGAATGTACTTTACCAAATGCAAACTTTCATTTTTATGCTGATGATATTGTTTTATATTGTACTGGAACCACGCCTGACCAGGCCTTCTCTAAATTACAACAGGCTTTTAATTCTGTTCAAAACCATTTTTATCATCTTAAACTTGTTTTAAATGCTGAAAAGACGAAAACTATGTTGTTCTCAACCACAAAATCAAAACAAACACATTTGCCCTTGATCACAACATTACAGGGTTCAAAGATTGAAAAGGTTCCCAACTACAGATATCTTGGATTTTTAATTGATGAGTCCCTTTCTTCCATCCCACACATTCAGCAGCTGGTAAAAAGGTTAAAACTTTAATTGGGCTTTTATTTTAGAATAAAATCTTGTCTTTCTTATGAATCTAAAAAGAGGCGTGTTGCTGCCACCTTTTTGCCACTTTTGGATTATGATGATGTCTCATATATGCATGCTTCTTCTCAGAGCCTTCATGCTTTGGACATGGTTTATCATGGAGCTATGAGGTTTATTACTAACTTGAAAGCCCTCACACATCATTGTCTGCTGTATGAACGGGTTGGTTGGTCCTCTTTGTCTTTGCGCAGAGTTAAGCATTGGCACATTGCCATCTTAGGTCTTCTCCCACTTTTTCTCCAGGACTATATTAACCCTTTAGGCACCGCGGTTTATTGCTGGTTGCTGGCTCCCCCGTGTGACTGCCCCCGTCTAAAATAAAGTTCAAGCCAGGACCAAGCTCCATGAGCCTGGCATAGAACCACGGCCTCACAAGGGGTCTGGATCCACTCAGAACCGGCTAAAAAGAGCGAGACCGCAGTAGATGTGAGAGGAGCTGGCCAGAACGCGGCTGCATCCACCTGGGTCGCAGCCACAGCCTCACACGGGGTCTGGATGCGCGCAAAACCGGCTAAAAAGACAGAGGCAAGACGCCCCCGTGCTTGCAGTAAACGTGAGGGGGGATGTCCAGAACGCGGCTGCACCAGCCTGGGTCAAAGCCACAGCCTCACACGGGGTCTGGATGCACGCAAAACCGGCTAAAAAGACCGAGGCAAGACGGCCCCGTGCTTGCAGTAAACGTGAGGGAGGATGCCCAGAACGTGGCTGCACCAGCCTGGGTCAAAGCCACAGCCTCACACAGGGACTGGATGCGCGCAAAACCGACTAAAAAGACCGAGGCAAGACGCCCCCGTGCTCGCAGTAAACATGAGGGGGGATGCCCAGAACGCGGCTGCACCAGCCGCCTGGGTCAAAGCCACAGTCTCACACGGGGTTTGGAAACACTCAAACCTGGACTGTGGCTTCAGCTGGTTTGAAGCTAAAACCTGGTGAGCATATCTGTTAGTCTCATTTGTAACAAGGTTCCAAAACAAATCATCCAAAAAGAGGGACAGAAAATCTATTGGATGAGCATTTGTCAGATCTCTCTCCCCTGTATAGCCAACAAGTTCATCAAAAGGCTTTATCCACTCCTGATAAACTTCCAGGTCTCTTTATGTGTTCCCAGCCCTCATCATTGGTGATGGGCGTAAAGCAAAAGCCTCTCCCTCGCTGTCCTCTGCTCTGGCCAGAACAAAACTGGCGCACCTGGGCCCGCAGGAATGAGGAGGCGGTAAGTACGGGACATGGCTGCATCAGCCTGGGCCACAGCCACAGCCTCACACAGGGGTCTGGTCAAAACAGGCTAAAAAGACCGGGGAAAGACGCACCTGGGCCCGCAGGAAAGAGGAGGGGAGATGTCCGGGACACGGCTGCATCAGTCTGGGTCACAGCCACAGCCTCACACGGGGGTCTGGGCTCGGTCAAAACAGGCTAAAAAGACCGGGGAAAGACGCACCTGGGCCCGCAGGAAAGAGGAGGTGGTAAGTACGGGACACGGCTGCATCAGCCTGGACCACAGCCTCACACAGGGGTCTGGGCCCGGTCAAAACAGGCTAAAAAGACCGGGGAAAGACGCACCTGGGCCCGCAGGAAACAGGAGGGGATAAGTACGGGACACTGCTGCATCAGCCTGGGCCACAGCCTCACACGGGGGTCTGGGCCTGGTCAAAACAGGCTAAAAAGACCGGGGAAAGACGCACCTGGGCCCGCAGGAAAGAGGAGGGGGTAAGTACGGGACACGGCTGCATCAACCTGGGCCACAGTCACAGCGTCACACGGGGGTCTGGGCCCGGTCAAAACAGGCTAAATAGACTGGGGAAAGAAGCACCTGGGCCCGCAGGAAAGAGGAGGTGGTAAGTATGGGACACTGCTGCATCAGCCTGGGCCACAGCCACAGCCTCACACGGGGTATCCAATCAACGCAAAACAGGATAAAAAGACCTAAGCTAGACGCACCTGGGACCGCAGTAAAGAGGAGGGGGATGTCCGGGACACGGCTGCATCAGCCTGGGCTGCAGCCACAGCCTCTCACAGGGTATTCATCCACGCAAAACAGGCTAAAAAGACCGAAGAGGGATGCCCCTGGGCCCGCAGTAAAGAGGAGGGGGATGTCCGGGACACGGCTGCATCAGCCTGGGCTGCAGCCACAGCCTCACACGGGGTATTCATCCACGCAAAACAGGCTAAAAAGACCGAAGAGGGATGCCCCTGGGCCCACAGTAAAGAGGAGGGGGATGTCTGGGACACGGCTGCATTAGCCTGGGCTACAGCGACAGCCTCACACGGTGTCTGCACACACGCAAAACAGGATAAAAACATAGAGGCCAGACGCCCTGGGCCCAACGGTTGCTCCCCGCTCACCTCTTGTGCATGTTCGCTCACCATTAAGCCCCCTCAGTCTTTACTGATGTGTCTGGAGACACATCAGTCTTTACTGATGAGTACCAGGGGCATTGTGTACTGATGTGTATGGGGTACCAGGGGCACGAACCCCCAGCGGGCCCGTGGATTGGCGAATAGCCCAGGAAGGGGCTTAATGGTGAGCAAACGTGCACGAGAGGAGAGCGGGGAGCAACCGTGGTGCTCAGGGCGTCTGATTTTTCTCTTTCCCAGCCCCTGGTACTACACGCGCGCATATAAAACTGCGCACAGGCTCCATGCTTTGACTCCCGCTTCTTCACCCCCGTCTCTCTCTTTCCACAGCAGTGTGTTTGATTCTACCTGGTGATGAGTTATTTCTATGCGGACATGGTACCCCGCAGCTCCGGGAAGGGCGTCCAGTCCTGCTTATGAAGCATGGCCCAACACTAGGACTACGCACCTGACTTCGCACGCCAGATATCTGGATAGAAACTCAAGGTGGGAACCAGCTACTGCTGGTTCTATTAGTCTTTCGCTCCTATAACCAGGTCAGGAAAAACTGCAAGCCTCCACCTGAGTTTCCCCCTCTGGCTTTACTTCGCCCAAAATCTCACAGGTGCTCAACCCAGTAAAGCCCGGCAGGCTCACTGGCCGGGACAGAACAGGGTAGGAGCTCAGAGACAGGTCCGTGTTTTCAGTATGATAAAAGACCTCACAGGCGCTCCATCCTGTTAAGCCCGGCAGGCTCACCGGCCCGGGACAGAACATGGTAGGAGACATTGAACCCCCCTGCCTCTCCCCGGCAGGGAGAGGAGAGTTGGGTACCCAGAGGCGCGCGGTTGACCCCCCACACTGTGCTGCGCCAAAGCTGACAAGCAGCCGGGAGGAATGGGCCTCCCCACCAAACTGCCGCCCCGTGCATACACTCGGAGCTAAGCGCACGTGCGCCTCCCCGTACATACACTTGGAGCTCTCCCCGGCGGTCAGTTTCCCGGCCCAGGCTAAGGTCATGAGTCAACATGACCTAACCTTTGAGACAAGCATATGACACAGTACTATGGCAGGATCAACCAGGAAGCCCGTGTGGCTGAGCGGGGCGCCACCACTCAGCTGGTTTCACCATACTGCCCCGGGCCTAGGGCAGCAGGCTTGAGTCGAGTCCCCCCGGTCAGGGGTAGCTCTTAGTCAGGCTTTGAGAAAAAGTGTTGAGGGGCTCCGTCATATGGCACCTGGGACGTCTGGGTCTTGCTTCCCACGGGTCCGGCCGGGGAGAGGCCGCCCTCCCCCACACCGCAGAGGTGAACTCACAATGCACAGGAATGCACTGTTTCTGAAAAACAGGTTTCTGAAATCCTGCCCAAAGGTCGAGCGTGGTGTGGGGGGAAAGTGCAACTCACCGCGCAGCGTGGCCAAAAACGCCCCTCCCCACGCTGCGCGGTGAGACTGATAGTCCTTTTTTTTTGCAGAGTGGAAAAAGACTATCAGTTTCAGTGTGCCCCTGGTACTCCAGACACATCAGTAAAGACTAATGTGTCTGGAGTACCAGGGGCATTATGTACTGATGCATGTGGAGTACCAGGGGCAGTCTGTACTGATGTGTACGGAGTACCAGGGGCATTATGTTTGCCGCTCAGCGTGCTGAGGGGCTTCAGCCCGGGACTCCCAGGCTGACGCCTCTCCCCATGCTGGATTGGACCCTACAGCAGGAGTGAAGAAGATGTCCAAATCACTTTTTTTTTTGTGTCCTATCATGGTTGCTGGTTTATGGGCTTAGGTGACTCACTTTTAACAGATAAAAGGGCTATGTTTTACCTGGGACAGGCTTCCCAGAGCTGGAGCAATAAATATGATTTTCAGCCATGGTGAGTGTGAGATACTAAGAGGAGCAGTGTGGATGACAAAGTAAAGAAATAAGTAAGAAAATGAATGAATGACTAAATAAATAAATAAAAGTACAAATGCTTATTATGAAAATTAATTTTATTCTTCATCCATTCAAATTACATTTGT
The DNA here is from genome assembly GCA_036850595.1 of Rhyacichthys aspro. Classification (NCBI taxonomy): domain Eukaryota; kingdom Metazoa; phylum Chordata; class Actinopteri; order Gobiiformes; family Rhyacichthyidae; genus Rhyacichthys; species Rhyacichthys aspro. Next base: position 25,345,570 of record CM072148.1, read on the forward strand.
AGTTCTTTTAAGTGTGGTAAATTTCATTGCAAGGCACAGCACAAAGACCCACACCACACTCACGGCACCTGTACCTTGTCTGTACTCTGCCTTTGGGGCGAGATCGATCTGAGCAAACAACACAATCTGGACGTTGATGGTTTTGGTAAAGCCAGTGACGTTCAGTCAGTCCGAGTGGCATGTCTTCCCCCTCTGAGGAAGGCCGCCCTCCTTTGCTACTTTCCATCTTGGTGTGACTTGCCTGTAATTTAGTGATAATGTCCTGGATGAAGGCCTTTAGTGACTTGTGTGAGTCAGGGGTACACTTAGAATATATGATGTGTGAGTTGACAACACAGATGCTTATAATGGCATTGAAAATGCGGTTGTACCACTTCCTTGACTGATGTGGAAATAAGTTTTTCATCCTCTGATCAGATCTATCTACTTCCCCCATAAAGCTGTTGTACTTGTCAACACACACTGGTCTGTTTATTGTGCGAAACCCACTAGGGCTGTTTTTTGTTCTGATTCTCTTATGGACACAGCCACTCCCATGAAGTGTTGATAACATTGTGATGCGTTAAGTGTCATGCCACGCACAAGCCAGCAGTTTGCCCTTCCTCAGTGTTAGAGAATTTTGGGATCTATGGTAAGGTTGTGATGCCCTGAGCCTTGGGCTCTGTCAACAGATAGACTCAGACACCTGCAGGATAACATGTCTCCAACCTCGAGCCTCATCAGCTGAATACCAACTGAATAGCATGTCTCCAACCTCGAGCCTAATCAGCTGAATAACATCTGAATGACAACTCTCTTGGTATTGGATGTTTGCATACTGACCTTCTATGAGGCACTATAAACTCTGACCAATGAAAGCATAGCCAGACTTGAATGTTCAATACTACTCTGTGTTGACTGTTCAACTGTCTCCGGGCCTGTATGTGATGGTAATAAACTTCTCCTGCTTAAGACATCCAGACTCTCTTCAGTCCTTTATGTGGTCCAATACTTCGAAGCTCTAAGGCAGTATACCAATTCTCTTACACTCAGAAACACTGGGTCATCTCCTTGTTTCAACCATAAGGCAGGGGGTCTCAAGCTTCTTGGCATTCCTTGCCTTGTGCACCTTACTGTCCCACATAAACCAGTGTCACGTTCAGCTAATTCACTGGCAATGGCTGGTGACATGTAATAGCTATCCATGTATACCTCGTGCCCTTTATCTTTGTATTGATTGAGTAGTTCACGGACTACTGCGTGGGTGGCACTTACGTCACTGGCTGCATCAGTATGCTGTCCAGTGTGCATAAACCACTGTAGAACATAACCCGACCTGCTTTCACTCAAGACGTAGGACGGCTGCAGGACGTGCAACAATTGAGTCGTTTATAAAAAATAATTAATCTCCACACCGCTGATTTGACTTGCTCCATTTTATCCTGTTCCCCCAAAACCCAACAAATCACATGAATAGGGAAGAAATAAAATATTAAGGACTCTGTTTGGATAGACAATTTTTTCTCTTTTTTATTTAAAGACAAAAAGTAGAGTGAAAATGAGTCTTTCATAGAGACCGTCAACCAGCCAGGCAAAAAACGCAATGGCCCGAGAACATACCCCTGTGGGGGCGGGTCTGGCATTCTGGGGCATCTGAATGGCAAAAAAACTTGAGCTTATAAAATAGTCAAAAATATAAAAAATATATAAAATATATAAAAATAGCTTATAGCGTGAAAAAAAGATAAATGCTATATCATCCATTTTATTTTACTTACTTCATCTAATTTTTTTGTTAAATATGAACATTTTATAAAAAATATAAACACAAATATAATACACTAACCGATGCTTTAGAATTGCTTAAGAGGCCGGCAGGAGAAAATGTTTTTTCCATCGAGCAACGCGCATCTCCTGTGAGCATTTTGTTGCGCACTTAGACTGAAATGTGCTTAACTTGAACTGCAAATTAAAACATCTTTTATCTATTTACAAATGGCATCACCCAGTCCAGGAATTTTCAATTTGTGAATGAGTTTTACAGGAGCAAGTGTGTTAAAGGGGATTTTTGTATCTATATCACAGGTCACTGTCACAGCATCGGATTTGTGCAGGACAAGGGTGCAAGAATAGCCATCATGTTCCATCAACCTGTGGAGGTAGCCCTAACCCCTCTCCCCCTGACCCGCCATCAGATACCAATCCATCTGGTATTTTGATATATATCATGTACATCATCCCAGTACCCAGATAGCAGTCGCCTCTAGGTCAAATTTGGCTTTTCTCCAGCAGTGTTGGCTGAGTGTCGATCAGACTGTCGTATCTGCGCCACATTTGACCCAGAATAGGGAAAAAGTGTAGTAAGGTCGTAAGGTAGTTAAAACACTATTGGGCCAGGGCTCAAAGCACTGTGTGTTGCCGCAGCAAGAATATCGGTTGCGGGCCACAGTGTTGCAAAGGTGTTGTGGTGCATAAACATAATACCAATCCTGGCTCAATACAGACAAGCCACAAATCAGCTAAAGGGATGAAGCAGTGGGACTGATGAGCGGTGTTATACTGTCACACGAGAACACTGCCCTTAAATGCTTCAGTAGACTACATGTTATGAACAGTTGCATCCCAAACTCTGGACTCATTGCTTCTGGACACAGCTCTGACTCTTGACTCACTGCCTCAAGATCCAGCTCTGGATCAGGACTCAGCTCTGACTCAAGACTCGCAGTCTCAGGACCCAGTTCTGCCTCAGGAAAAAGCTCTGCCTCAGGACTCAGCTCCTTTTCAGGAAAGAGCTCTGCTCTTTCCTGAAAAGGAGCATTTCCTGAAAAGGAGCATTAGGACCAAGCTCTGCGTCAGGACCATGCTCAACCTCAGGACCATGCTCTCTCTCTGAATTCACTTTGTCAGGAACCAGCTCTGCCTCTGGCCTCAAATTTTCCGCAGGACCACACTTTGCATCAACATACAACTCTGCCTCAGGAAGCAGCTCTTCCTCAAGACTCAGCCCTACCTCAAGTCTCAGCTCGGCCTCAAGAACCAGCTCTGCCTCAGAACTCTGCTTTGCGTCAGGACCCAGCTCTGCCTCAGGACCCACCTCTGCCTCACGACCCAGCTCTGCTTCTGGACTCACCTCTTTCATTGGACCACTCTCTGCGTTAGGATCCACCTCTGCCTCAGTACCAAGCTCTGCCTCACGACCATGTTCTGCCTCTGCACTCACTTCGTCAGGATCCAGCATTGCCTCAGGACCCAGCTCTGCCTCTGGATCCAGCTCTTCATCTTGACCCAGCTCTTCCTCATGACTCAGATCTACCTCAGGACTCAACTCTGCCTCAGGACACTGCTCCACCTCAGGACCCAGCTCTGCATCAGGACTCCGCTTTGCCTCTGGAGTCACTGCGTCAGGAACCAACATGACCTCTGTACTCAGCTTTGCCTCTGGACTCACTGCCTCAAGACCCAGCTCTATAACAAGACTCAGTTCTGAATCAGGATTCACAGCCTAAGGACCAGGCCCTGCCTGAGGAAACCACTCTGCCTAAGGACTAAGCTCCTCTTCAGGAAAGAGCTCTGCCTCAGGACCAAGCTCTGCATCAGTACTCAAAGCCTAGGAATGCACCACTGCCTCAAGAGGCAATTCTGCCTCAGGACTCAGCACTGTCTCAAGACCCACCTCTGCCTCAGGACTTAACACTGTCTCAAGACCCACCTCTGCCACAGGACTCAGCTCTGCCTCAGGACCATGCTCGACCTCAGGACCATGCTCTGCCTCTGAACTCACTTCGTCGGGAACCAGCTCTGCCTCTTGCCTCAGATTATCCTCAGGACCACTATTTGCATCAACATACAACTCTGCCTCAGGAAGCAGGTCTTCCTCAAGACTCAGCCCGACCTCGAGTCTCAGCTCGGCCTCAGGAACCAGCTCTGCCTCAGGACCCAGCTCTGAATCAGGATCCACTGCTCTAGGATCCAGCCCGACCTCTGGACTCACTGCTTCTGGACACAGCTCTGCCTCAGGGCAATGCTCCGCCTAACGACCAAGCTCTGCATCAGGACTCAGATTTTCCTCTGGACTAACTGCTTCAGGACCCAGCCCGAACTCTGGACTCATTGCCTCAAGACCCAGCTCTGTGTCAAGACTCAGCTCTGAATCAGGACTCGCAGCCTCAGGACCCAGCTCTGCCTCAGAAAGCAACTCTTCCTCAGGACTGAGCTCCTTTTCAGGAAACAGCTCAGCATTAGGACCCAGCTCTGCATAAGACTCACATCCTCAGGACCCAGGTCTGCCTCTGGACCCTGCTCTTCATCATGACTCAGATCTGCCTCAGGACTCTGCTCTGCCTCGGGACACTGCTCAGCCTAGGGACCCAGCTCTCAATCATGACTCAGCTTTGCCTCTGGACTCACTTCTTCGGGACCCAGCCTGATCTCTGGACTCAGCTCTGCCTCTGGACTCACTGCCTGAAGGCCCAGCTCTGCAACAGGTTTCAGCTCTGAATCAGGACTCACAGCCTAAGGACCCAGCCCTGCTTCATGAAACAGCTCTGCCTAAGGACTCAGCTCCTCGTCAGGAAACAGCTCTGCCCAGGACCCAGCTCTGCCTCAGGAATCACTGCTAAGGACCCACCTCTGCATCAAGACTCACAGCCTAAGGACCCAGCTCTGCCTCAGAAAATAGCTCTGTCTAAGGACTCAGCTCCTCATCAGGACAAAGCTCTGCCTCAAGACTCAGATCTGCATCAGGATTCTGCTCTGCCTCAGGACTCTACTCCGCCTAAGGACCCAGCTCTGCATCAGGACTCAGCTTTGCCTCTGGACTAACTGCTTCAGGACCAAGCCCGAACTCTGGACTCACCGCTTCTGGACACAGCTCTGACTCTTGACTCTCTGCCTCAAGACCCAGCTTTGTGTCAGGACCCAGCTCTGCCTCAGGAAACAGCTCTGCCTCAGGACTCAGCTCCTTTTCAGGAAACAGCTTTGCATTAGAACCAAGCTCTGCGTCACGACTCAAAGCCTAAAAACCCACCACTGCCTCAGAAGGAAATTCTACCTTAGGACCCAGCTATCCCTAATGACTCAGTACTATCTCAAGACCCACCTCTGCCTCAGGACGCAGCACTGTCTCAAGACCCACCTCTGCCTCAGGACTCAGCTCTGCCTCAGGACCATGCTCGACCTCAGGACCATGCTCTGCCTCTGAACACGCTTCGGCATGAACCAGCTCGGCCTTTCGCCTCGGATTGTCCTCAGGACCACGCTTTTCGTCAATACCCAACTCTGCCTCAGCCCTACCTCAAGTCTCAGCTCCACCTCAGGAACCAGCTCTGCCTCAGAACTCTGCTCTGCATCAGGACCCAGCTCTGCTTCAGGACTCAGTTCCTCTTAAGGAACCAGCTCTACCTCGGGACCCAGCTCTGCCTCTTGACTCACCTCTTCCGTCGGACCATGCTCTGCGTTAGGATCCACCTCTGTGTCAGGACACACTTCTACCTCGGGATCTAGCTCTGACTCAGGACCTACCTCTGCATCAGAACACAGAGCCTTAGGACCCAGCTCTGCTTCAGGCCTCAGCTCTGCTTCAGGACTCAGCTCCTCTTTAGGAATCATCACTGCCTCAGGACCCAGATCTGCATCAGGACAATACTCTGCCTCTGGAGTCTCTGCTTCAGGATCCAGTTCTGCCTCAGTGACTGACTTTTGACTGTCTCCGGACCCAGCTCTTCCTCTTGACACAGCTCTTCCTCGTGACTCAGATCTGACTCAGAACACATCTCCGCCTCAGGACCCAGTTCTGCATCTGGACTCTGCGTTGACTCTGGACTCACTGCTTCAGGACCCACCTCTGCAACAAGTCAGAGCTCTGAATCAGGACTTACACCTAAGGACCCAGCCCTGCCTCAGGAAAAACTTCTTTCTAAGGACTCAGCTCCTCTTCAGGACACAGCTCTTCCTCAGGATCTAGCTCTGCCTTAGGACCAATTTTCCGTCTAAGCTGCGTGCTTGCGCAATTGAGCACTGCTCGCACATTCGCAGCGCACAAGAAAATCTATGCAGCGCATAAAATAAAATTCAATATAAACGTATTAAATAATATCTAATATTAGACCTAATCTAATTAATTAGACCAATAATATTGTTTTTCTGTACCATTTTGCATTGTAACTCAGTGAGTGACAGGTGTCCAGCCAATGATACGATAAGGTTCACTTACGCCACGCAGCCAATCATAGCATTGACAGTGCTTGTATATGTGCCCTGCCTATATGCGCCGTGCAGGTTAGCTAGCTAACAACAGTGCGGCGTAGTTAAGAGACGCAAATGCTAACCCTGTATCATGGCGAAACGAACGGGCAGCGATACATCCACTCACCAAGCCAAAGTAAAAAAGAAATGCTGTAATTTGCTGTAATTTCATTCTTTTAATAAGCCATGTAACTTGTTATGATCCAAGGTTTTGAACAAGTGTGATACTGGTGTGTGGCCACAGCGTGCACATCTGATGTGGCTCACAGTGGTCCTCAGTGTGCTCAGGAAGCTTGTGTGTATGCCCAGACACATGAAAAATTAGAGGGAACATTGCTCAGGACCCAGGTTTGCCAGAGGAATCACTGCTTAAGAACCCACCTCTGGGTCAGGACTCACACCCTTAACACCCAGCTCTGCCTCAAGACTCAGCTCTGCCGCAGGACACTGCTCCAACTAGGGACTACGCTCAGGATTCCGCTTTGCCTCTGGACTCAGTGCTCCAGGACTCAGCCCGAAACTCTGGACTCACTGTTTCTGGACACTGGTCTGCCTCTTGACTCACTGCCTCAAGACCCAGCTCTGTGTCAGGACTGAGCTCTGAATCAGGACTTGCAGATTCAGGACCCAGTTCTGCCTCAGGACTCAGCTCTTTTTCAGTTAACAGCGCTGAATTAGGACCAAGCTCTGCATCAGGACTGAAAGCCTAAGAACCCACCACTGCCTCAGCAGGCAATTCTTCCTCAGGACCCAGCTCTCCCTCCGGACTCAGCACTGCCTCAAGACCCACCTCTGCCACAGAACTCAGCACTGTCTCAAGACCCACCTCTGCCTCAGGAATCAGCTCTGTCTCAGGGCCATGCTCTTCTTCTGAACTCATTTCGGCAGGAACCAGCTCTGCCTCTGAACTCAGATTTTCCTCAGGACCACACTTTGCGTCAATTCCCAATTCTGTCTGCAGAAGCAGCTCTTCCTAAACACTTCGCCCTACCTCAAGTCTCAGCCCTGGCCTCAGGAACCAGCTCTGCTTCAGGACACACAGCCTCAGGCCCCAGCTCTGCTTCAGGACACACAGCCTCAGGCCCCAGCTCTGCTTCAGGACTCAGTTCCTCTTCAGGATCCAGCGCTGCCTCAGGACCCAGATCTGCATAAAGACTCACATCCTCAGGACCCAGCTCTTCCTCTGGACCCAGCTCTGCATGAGGACTCAGCTCTGCCTCAGGACACTGAGGCCTAGGGACCCAGCTCTGCATCCAGCTCTGCATCAGGACTCCGCTTTGACTCTGGACTCACTGCTTCAGGACCCAGCCTGACCTCTGTACTCAGCTCTGCATCAGGACTCCGCTTTGACTGTGGACTCACTGCCTCAAGACCCAGCTCTGGAAAAGGACGCAGCTGTGAATTAAGACTCACAGCCTAAGGACCCAGCCCTGCCTCAGGAAACAGCTCTGCCTTAGGACCCAGCTCTTCCTCAGGAATCACTGCTTAAGGACCCACTTCTGCATCAGGACTAACAGCCTCAGGACACAGCTCTGCCTCAAGACACTGCTCCGCCTGAATCAGCTCAGAATCAGGACCCAGCTCTGCATCAGGACTCACTGCTTCAGGACCGAGCCTGACCTCTGGACTCACTGCTTCTAGACACAGCTTTGCCTCTGGAATCACTGCCTCATGACTCAGCTCTGTGACAGGACTCACAGCCTAAGGACCCAGCTCTGCCTTAGGACACTGCTCCGCCTCAGGACCAAGCTCTGCATCAGGACTCCGCTTTGCATCTGGACTCACTGCTTCAGGACCGAGCCTGTCCTCTGGAGTTAGCTGTGCCTCTGGACTCACTGCCTCAAGACCCAGCTCTGCAACAGGACTCAGCTCTGAATCTGGACTCACAGCTTAAGGACCCAGCCCTGCTTCAGGAAAAGGCTCTGCCTTAGGACTTGGCTCTTCTTCAGGAAACAGCTTTGCCTCAGGACCCAGCTCTGCCTTGGCCACAGCTCTGCGTCAGGACCATGCTCTGACTCTGCACTCACTGCATCAGGATCCAGTGCTCCCTCAGCACCCAGCTCTGCATAAGAACTCACATCCTCAGCACCCAGCTCTGCCTCTGGACCCAGCTCTTCCTTGTGACTCAGATCTGCCTAAGTTTTGCATCAGGACACTGCTCCGCCTCAGGACCAAGCTCTGCATCAGGACTCTGCTTTGCCTCTCGACTCACTGCTTCAGGATCCAGCCTGACCTCTGGACTCAGCTCTACCTCTGGACTCACTGCCTCAAGACCCAGCTCTGCAAAAGGACTTAGCTCTGAATGACGACTCACAGCCTAAGGACCCAGCCCTGCCTCAAGAAAAGGCTCTGCCTTAGTAATCAGCTCCTCCTCAGGAAACAGGTTTGCCTAAGTACCCAGCTCAGTGAGAGTACTCACAGCCGAAGGACCATGCTTTTCCTCAGGAAACAGCTCTGTCAATGTACTCAGCTCCTCATCAGGACAAAGCTCTTCCTCAGGACCCAGCTCTGCATCAGGAGCATGCTCTGCCTCTGGACTCACTGTGTCAGGATCCAGCGCTGCCTCAGGATCCAACTCTACATTAGTACTCACATCCTCAGGACCCAGCTCTTCCTCTTAACTCAAGTCTTCCTCATGACTCAGATATGCCTCAGGACTCAGCTCTGCCTCTGGACTCACTGCCTCAAGACCCAGCTCTGCAAAAGGACTCAGCTCTGAATCAGGACTCACAGCCTAAGGACCCAGCTCTGCCTCAGGAATCACTGCTGAGGACCAACCTCTGTGTCAAGACTCACAGCCTAAGGACCCAGCTAAGCCTCAGGACTCAGCACTGTCTCAAGTCCCACCTCTGCCTAAGGCCTCAGCACTGTCTCAAGACCCACCTCTGCCTCTGGACTCAGCTCTGCCTCAGGACCTGGCTCTGCCTCTGAATTCACTCTGAGCATTCTATACTCAGGTGTTTCCAGAATTGTCTGTGGACATCCTGAAGGAGGAGGGCTGCAGATCAAGAGTCTGAACTGGTACGAAGACAGCAACTACAAGGCTCCGTTCGGGAGCAGCAACAGCAGCTACAAGCCTCCGCACCAGCTCTACGACAACTCCTCCAGTGAGTCTAAACCCATTTATCTATGACAACTCCTCCAGTGAGTCTGAACCCATTTCTCTACAACAACTCCTCCAGTGAGTCTAAACCCATTTATCTATGACAACTTCGTCACACTATCATCCTGTCCACGCACCACATGTACGAGGCGGACATCCTTGGAGAACGCATTGCCATCATCTCTCACGGGAAGCTGTGCTGCGTGGGCTCCTCCCTGTTTCTGAAGACTCACCTGGGAACGGGCTATTACCTAACGCTGGTGAAGAAGAAGCCGGAGCCATCCATAAACTCCTGCAGAAACTCCTCCTCCACCGTCTCAAACTGCAAAAAGGTACGACACTCATACGATACACACTCCGATGGAACCAAGAGGAACATGAATGTGATGATGAATCATTAAGCTGAAAAATGCTGGAAATGTTGCCAAAATGTAAATCCTGGTTAAATGTTTAATATTGTCTTCCACAACAGCTGTTGGATTAAAAATTGAATTAATTGATGAATTACTTTAACGTTTATTTCTTTGAGATGTCGGTATTTAACTCTGTTCCAGGACGAAGACGGGGCCTCGGTCAGTTCCAGCGACGCCGGACTAGGCTCTGAACACGAGAGTGAAGCCTCCACCATCGGTAAACCTTCTCTGTCCTCAATGTTTCTCCTCTGTCCTCACTCTGTGCCCTCTGTCCTTACTCTGTTTGGCTGGTTTAACCCCTCTCTTCTCTGATTGGCCGTTTAACCCCTCTCTCTCCTCTGATTGGCCGGTTAAACCCCTCT